>JAHWFO010012821.1:139550-153649 GCA_023313115.1 Rhysida immarginata | reverse complement strand
TGTAGCCCCCCCATAAATCCGCCACTGCCCCCCCCCCCCTCCCTGTTCTTCGGAAGGCACGTAAAACCGTCGGTCCCGACTGCTGTGACCATCTTGCAGCAGTCGTCATTTGTTTTCCACGGACCTAACTCGTCGGCCTCTGAACATACAAGGCTCCGGATGAATGAATTGTATCCCATTAACTAAAACTCTTTTGACAATGCTCGTATGTCCATTGGGCACAGGCGAACAATCCCGATGCGTGCTCCTTGCCAAGAAGAAAAAGTATTGTTTGATTCGGATTCATTCCGGAGTACTGACATTCACTACAGAATCATGCACTTGCGCAGACTTCCGCAAATTATTTTATAGCCCCGCTCACATGAGATCGCTGAACAATCAGGCGTCCCCCCCCCACCCCCCCGTAGAATTTATTGCGCATTCGTGTGGGTGATACTGACGGCAAACACGCGGGTGTTCGTACTGGTCAATAAAGCCTCCGTTGCGAACATCGGTTCTCCCTAGGTGGGCCCACAACCGACCGGACAATTTTAGTCTGATAATGGAGGTTCCTACAGACAGCTAAGGCGTGTCTGGCAAGGAGGTTACCTACCCAGCATAGCCCTTAGCCTTACTGAGGCACTCAAACCCCTCCACCACGTCAAGGTACTTCCCATGGAGAGGACTTAAGTATGTACGCAGATCATTGGTATCGTTTTTGAAAAATATATACATTTTTCTGTTGCAGAATTTCTTAAGTAATGCAACTTTCTGGTATCGACATACTTTTAGTTGATGTTGTGCGAGGTGTCTTCAACCTTTAGGGTCAAAATTCTACAGAAGGTACAGGACTGTAAACTGAATATTTTGAGATAGGTAACCGAAATATGGAAAGCTACAAGGGAAGGCTGTTCTGTGATTGATCCTGATACAATGAGATATAGAAATTTCGATTCCTTGAATATCACAGATACCGAAAAAAAGATGTTTTCATAATACCGGTATATAACACTGCAAAAACTACCCCATAAATGTAAATCGGCCTCTGTTTGTGAAGTCTATGTACGCTTTAGAATACAGAACGATGGATATTCCAGCAGGACAATGCGACATGTCATACGGCTAGAATTATACGGGAATTGTTGTAGGAGCACGCCGAGGACTTCCAAGTTCTTCCCTGATCCTCAAATTTACCAGATCTAAATCCAATTGATCACCTTTGGGATCCCCTCGACTACCGTGGATCCTTCACTACGCACTTTTAGCGGTTGTCGGACGCATTGCAGTCTGGACGACTTCAGATATCAGTGGAGACCTTCCGAAATCATATTGAGTGTCTCCCACGCAATCTAGTTGCTGTCTTTGCTGCACACGGGCATTGTTCTCGTTGTTAGCTGGCGGTCATGATAAATTATCATTGATAATGTGGCTCGACTGTGTATTTCGTTTGTTAAATAATCTCTATAATACTTTTTTAAAAAGATCAATATTAAATATTTAATTATTTTATTGAATTTTTACAAAAAGTAGAATTATAAATAAAATTAAATTATTTTGGCTTTACTAACAGGTCTGCAATGGCAGAGCAATTGCGTTCGATTTTATGGTCTAGCTGGCTGCCTATCTGAAGTCGAAACTGAATTAGAATCACCACGTAAGTAGCCACTATGCCGAAAATCTGAAAATGAAAGAAATAAAATAAGCCACTTGAAAATGCGCAAGCTGTCATTACCAAAACAAACTTAAATACTTGATGAGGAATTTAAATATGAAAATATGAAAGGGAAAATGTCTTTAATAGCATGTTTTGACCAGTGAATTAAATGCAATTAATTAATGTGACCTAAATTATCTTGTAGGAGCATGTTTGAATGAGTTGTGTTCAGTAAATGATTAGCAAGCAGCAGGTTGCTGAAAAGGACATTTTAATGATGAATATGCAAAGCAAGCAAGATTTTTTCTTTTACAACTAACACTGGTCAGCACTCAGATTGTAAGTTAACTATTATGCACTATACTTACGTGATCATCAGTAAGATTTAAAATAGACCACTGGTATTTTAAAAGTTGTAACGGTAGCTGACCACACTCTTGTTGTAATACAAGATAACGTTATTTTTCTCGGAGAAATTAACCACCACTCCGAAATTTCTAGCTGTACTCTATCCAGCGAGAGCTTGCTCCTGATGTCAACAAAAGCACATGGTGATATTAGATTTCATTGGCTGACTGAGGGTGTGTCTAAAAAGTCCGACCGGTCGCCAACAGGTCATGTGGTACGATCGGCGGCCGTGTGTTTGCTTCCGTTTGTTCGTTCTTTCAAAATGGCGTCACAGCAAGGTTCCTCATCTTTTAAGTTAGTACGATTTAAAATTGTGTACATGTATTTTCTTCACCCGTCTTTTCTTTTTCGTATTCATTCCTTGTTTCTTGATGCTGCCCAATATCTCTTTCGCCATCTCCTTTCTCCAAAATTTATTTATTACGTATCGGGCACTCGAACAATTGAATTTTCTACTTTCGTCCGCCATTTTGATTTTACTCACCGAGCAACCGACTGGCGACCAAGCGTGATTAGCGCGACCGGTCGTGTTATGAAACGCTCATCGCGACTGGTCGTGTTATGAAACGCTCATCGCGACTGGTCGTTGCTTTATGAATCGAGGGTCGTCCGAATCGGGAGAAAATTTAAAATGAATAAAGCCAGCTACGTATGCCTGCATCGTTCCCGCGTCGATCGGACATAGTCAAAATTTCGAGTCAGTCACTGGCGGCTCCAAAACGAGCTTTGCGACGGGCTTTGACCGGTCGCGACCAGTCGGACTTTTTAGACACACCCTGAGCCTTGCAACTTCCGTGTTCCAGAGCGAACATGAAAATGTAGTTCGCAAAACAAAACTGGAAAATTGGATTAAATCTTTAACAATCAGTTTCCAAATTCAACTTAAAACATTTTATGATGTTTATAACAACAAAAACTGAATAAATTACGTATAAATTGTTTAATTTTTAAGAAAATAAAGAAACAATAGACACGAAAACCGAGAACTCTCGTGGCAAACAAATAGTAACAAATAGTAATTAACGAATTAATATTTCGCCCTTTCTTATTTGTAATTAAATAAAAATGCGGTAATTAAGAAATTTTTTCGGATGCGTTAGTTACATTACGGGGATAAGATAGGGAGTTTTTTCAATTTTTATTATTTTTTATTTTTAATTATTATTGTTGGGATTTCAAATTTTATAGAATTTGATTATGGAGTAAACTATTAAAATGAAATAGTAATCAACCCCACTGTATCTCTTGAGAGATATAAGGGATTATTGGATTAACAATAGAAGGATAAGGATTGACTTGGAGATCAGGGAAAAGATAATTCGATTCCTCCAATTACAGGAGCTTGCGGAATAACAGGAGCTTGCTTTTGTACAACTTTCATAGTTTAGTAAGCTACGTTGCACTATATGGAATGCGAGGGGCATCCCTCGCAAGTGTCATGAGTTCTACGATTTCCTCACAAGCTGGAACATCGATGTTGCCTTCTTGTGCGAAACCCATCTCAAGCAGAGTAAGGCTTTCAATCTACCAGGGTACTATGTTTACCGAAAAGATAGGCCCCTAAAAAAGTTTCAGATCCAGCCTCTGGTGGGGTAGCTATTGTTGTCAAAAAAGGTATAAATCACACTAAGATCGTCACACCTAAGCTTGTCAATATGGAAGCAGTTTCCATTGTCATCAAAGATGCTGATGTTGGAGAGGTCAAGTTTACTTCCCTATACAACCCACCCAGGCACAAGTTAGACCCTCACGATTTAGATGAACTACTGTCTGGGCCCACTCCAGTCGTTATGGCGGGTGATTTGAATGCGAAACACCCACACTGGAACTCAAGATGCACTAATCAAAGTGGCTTGGTACTTTATAGGCACATGGTAGATCAGATCGACACTTCCGTTATTGGCCCTCTTGAAGATACATACTACTGTGACCACTCACCCGCTAGTGACGTACTCAACATTGCTGTTCTCAAGGGGCTTTTCAAACCCTACAATGTTTTTACAGTAAATGCCTTATCATCTGATCACCTAGCAGTTGCACTAAATTTTGAGGGGATAAATATCGAACTGAGAATAAATCTTCGTTATAAGCAGGACTGGAAATTTTTTTAGAGAACTTATGAACGACAGTAACATTCCCTATCAGGATCCCGCCACCAACAGTGACATTGAAGAAAATATCAAGAAAGTCACTCACTCCATCAAGATGGCTACAAATGCAAGTGCTACTCCAGTGAATTGCAAGTGGCCAGGCCATCTGGAACTTCCTCCCTCCATCAGGCAACTCATCCACGAAAAAAACACCTTCAGAAGACTTTGGCAGCTTACCAGGTTTCTCCACTTCAAGACGAAATACAACAGGCTATCCCGCAAGGTAAGTGAGCAGATTAAGGATTTAAGGAATCAAAGATGGAACGACAAAGTTAAAAGTCTGTCCGTCCAGGATAATTCTCTCTGGAGTATGGTCAGGGCCCTTAAAAGCAACAGGACTATTGTTCTCCCTCCTTTGCTTACATAGGGTGGCGATTTCGTTAGCAATGACCAGGACAAAGCACAAATTATCGCCGATTCACTGAAGAGCCAATTCTCTACTCCCAAAGAGGATGATCTGGTCAATATTACTCGTGAGGTCAAAGACGTGTGCGATAGGTATGGCCACACACAGCGCGCTCTTGGCTCTCGCGATGTCATTGGCACCTCTGAGATATTGGACATCATTAAAGGACAAGTACCACTTAAAAACTAATTTTTGTCTAAATCTAGAGTGAAAATAAATTAATGTAGTAATATTAAAAATTGCCAAAAATTTCTCTAAATATATAAAAACAGCGTTTATATACGTATTTCGTAAAATCCGTCGCGCTCCATTTTGGATGTGGAGCGATCATCCCCGTGACGTCATCGTCCTGCTGAAACGCGAGCTGTAGCTACTTTTAGTATTGTATGAGGTATACGATATGGCTAAGTGCGGCTCGGATAGCAGTTCTGAATTCTCTTCAAGCGACAAAAATTTCGATGGAGATTTTTAAAACTATTCTATGAATTATTTGAAAATCGTGAAATTAAGCCATACCAATTGAAGCCGCAAATAAAAAGATTTGCCAGTTGAAGTTCTAGGCAACTGCCATGACGGGGAAAACGCCCCTCCCACATCGCTTAATATTCATCACATGTATGATTTTTAGACCGTTATCTAATTAACTTATATTATTTATACAGGCAACATAGATATACTAGGTTATCGGCAATTTATGAATTGAGAAAAATAACAGAAAAGTTTTTCCAAATTGTGTTGTGAACATTATCAGGAAAGAATTTCCCTCTGAGGAGTAGTTTGCGTTTAAATACCGAAGATATTAAAGACATGTTTATAGCATATTTACATTTATTCCTACAGTGTTTCTATTCATTCATTATTTATTTCGGCTTAGTTTTCTTTATCTGCTTATCAATAAAATTTGAATTTTCTTACCAAAAAAACTTTTGATTAATTTTTCAGTAATAAAACATTTTTGATTCTGTTTCTTAAATAATAAATAATTTGGGATTTTTCGTACGATAAAAAAAAACACGAAAACAACATAATTTAAGTGGCAATTTCGTATTTGCTCATGATCATTTTTTGTTTTCGTCAAACAAGTTGCGCTGTGCGCACGAAACCGACTTTTCATTTTTTCGAAACGAAATTTGTTTCCCTTGCAGCATTCGGCCCTGTTCAAAGTGGATTCTTCCAGTCGATTCGAAAGTTAGTTATCAACATTTTGCTTAAGCTACTGCAGTAGGTAATTCATGTTTATTTAATAGGGTTGTTTGTGCTGTCGAAATGCACTGTACGTTCAAACTTTTTCTTCGACGGAGCTAAAGTATAGCGTCCATTATGAATCGGGGAGCTGATGCGCAGATGGATGCGCACTCGTTACGCAAATTGCACACGAAATTCCCTACAAAAATCTTGAAAAAATTCCGTTACCTAAAAGTGACGAAAATGAAAAATGTTTAAATGTCGTATTAAGTTTTCGTTTTCGTATCTTTTTGATTTCCTTACGAAAAATTGCAAACTGTCTAATAACAGGCAGTATTTTCATTTATTTATATGGATTATAGCGAGTTTTGTATATAGATACAACATTTTTTTTTTTTTTTTGGTAAAAGTGGTGGTTTTGAATAGTTTCTTTTCCTATTTTTCCTTTGGTAAATAATTGGATCGACCTCATATTCACACAGAAGAGACGCTGATACTTTTGCCGGGATTCCATTTATCTGTCCGAAAAAATCTATCCGTTGCTTTTTTCTTATTTCTTGAGCAGAAAAGGGTGAAGCATAATTGTTACACACGAATACCGAACGAAGTTTATAAGGCATGGTCAAATCGATGTCATGTTAATCGTGAGCAAAACTGTGCTAATTTGGAAAGAAGTTTCCAAATTCATGCAGTGTCATTCATATAACGTCTCCTTTTTTAAAATCATTTAGTCGTGACTTTACTATCCTAACACACATTTAAATAAACATTCCTTTACACAGAGGTCATTAAATAAATTAAAATGGCCAAGGTAATATTTGGAAACTTTCTTTTATGTTTACTTAAAAAAATCACGGTGTCGAAGATTACAAGCAATTAGATGAGCTCTCTAACGTCGTCTACTGAATTGTGGAGCAGGACGATGACGTCACATCGCCAGCTTGCTAACAAAATCATGGCGGACGCCGTTTTTCGCTCACTGTTGTATTTTGCCGTTTTCATCGCAGATTTTTAAGGAATATAATGATTTTTATAGAAAATTATTAATGAAAGTGTACTATAAACGTCATGAACTAACAAAATTTAAATAAAAAAGAGTATGTGATTTTTAGTGGTACTTGTCCTTTAAGCGCCTGAAAAGCAAAAAGGCAGCCGGCATCGACACCATTACCAACAGTGCTCTCAAGAATTTGCCTCCCAGTGTTATCTGCATCATCACCAAGGTCATGAATGACTGCTGGCTTAGCGGCCATTTCCCTAGTGCCTGGAAGGACTCAGTCATCATCACCATTCCTAAACCTGGACTGGATCCTGCTCTTCCCACAAGTTATAGGCCCATTAGCTTGTTGCCCATGCTTTCCAAGGTCTTTGAGCGCACTATACTCAAGAGGTTCAACGAATACTGCGAGGCAAACAACCTCATTTGTAGTGAGCAATTTGGCATCCGTCCAGGTCACTCTTGTCAGCTTCAGTTATGAAGGCTCGTTGCTGATTTAAACGGTCCTCTCAACCTCTCTATGTTTGGTAGTCTCGTTTTCCTCGATGTCCAAAAGGCCTTTGAGCAAGTCTGGCATGATGGGCTCATTTACAAAATGATTATCTACGGGTTCCCTGACGATCTAATTGCTCTGGTTCGCTCCTTCTTGTCAAAGAGGACTTTTCGTGTTAAGGTTGGGGACTGCTTGTCTGAACCCTGCGATGTAAATGCTGGTGTAGCCCAAGGCTTTGTCTTGGGACCAGCCTTATTCAACTTTTTTATCCATGACTTTCCCAAGTTTGCAAAGTGTAATCTTTACTTATTTGCTGACGACGGGTCCATCGTGACCTGGGCACGAAACCCAGCACATGTCATCACTCGACTTCAAAAAGCTTTACATCAGTGCGAGAGCTGGTTCACTAAGTGGCGATTAAAGCTGAATGTCAAAAAGTGCAAGGTCATGTTTATCACTCGCAAATGCAAAAACCCTCCAAAGCCCTCTTCTTATTTGGCAAGAAACTTGAGCGGGTAAAAAGCTACAAATATCTTGGTGTCATGATCGACTCCAAACTAAATTGGAACGACCAAGTCCAATACGCGCTCAACAAAGCAAAGAAAGCGAGGTTCAATTTGATTGCACTTCTGGGACGAAACAGCGCTCTTGGTGTGGATAACAAACTCTTGATATACAAGGTTGTGATTCGTACTATTTTACTTCATGGAATGCCTGCTTGGGCTTCTATTTGCAAATCTAGGTAGAAGGATCTCCAGACCTTCCAAAATATTGCTCTCCGGTCCATTGCCCAACTTGACAGAAGAGTTGCCAACAACCATTCCATCTATGAGGATTTGGGGATGACCCACATAGGCACCTTTGTCCAGACTCTTATGAAGAACATGCTACCCAAGATGGAGAATCATGAAAACACCCTGGTTTCTGGTATCCTGGACCACCCACTCGTTGTTAAGGGTCCCCTCCGGTTTCGAAGACCCCGCCATATCCTGGATGTCTGCTTTGATGACGTTAACAAGGCCGTCTTCCCCAATTATTGGATCTTTTAGACACGCCGTGTACACAAGTCATTGGTGCGGTTTTAAGCCGTGTTATTCTCCATATCCCGCCAATTTCATTTTTGCCGCTTTGCAAAATCAAGAGAAGCTTCTGTGCTTGTACTATTTGTATCTAAAAAAGAAGCGTTCTCGAGTGAAGAAGAGGAGATGGGTTCATTCTTAGTAATTCAATGTCTTCCACAGCGCAAAACTTTATTGATAACAAGATACAAATTAAGATTACATTCAATGATAAACGTTCGTTAGTTAATACAATTCTAATGTCTTTACCCCTAGTCTAGTCGTTCTTAACTCTGGTCGGTTGCTGCTTGGCACCCGTTCTTTCTCTACGTTTCCGCACACAAGGGCATCTGGGCATCCTGTAATCTCTCCTTTTCCAAACCGCCTATTGTCTGCGCCTCTTTTTTTAGGTTACTCATATTTTAGTGATAGCCAACAGAAATAACCGCGGCCGTATGAACAGCGGAAGCCGTCATGTCTGAATGTGCTCGTTTATCTCATGTACTTTTAATGCCGTGAACGGTAAAAAACCGCGCCGTATCGAAATGGGCGCCGTGGTGACAACGGTTTCCGTCCACGATTTAAAATCGTCAACGGCGTTTTCGTAGCACTGCGCCGTGCCGGACACGGCGAACGGCGAAAAACCGGAGCGTCTGAAACGAGCCTGTCAGTAACAGACGATAATATAAGATCCATTATAACACCATTATCATTCCTGTGAGTATTATATTGATTAAAATTCAGGAAATGCACTGTATCAAAAAGTAAGTTACCACTACGAGAAATATTATTAAGATCACGGCAATCATCATGATGAATCCAATGAGAAGCAAGTTCAAGTAAATTGTAATCACCATTATTTGGTGAAAACGGGAAAAAAAAACAGTATTAAGGGGAGAAAAAACCCCGCAGTTTCGGTTTTTACCGTCCTGCTAAAGCGTTTAGATTTTAGTGGTTCACATTTAGCAACTAATTCCATACTGTACATTAATAGTGATGATTTATGCATCAGTTTCTTTTTAAAACAAAAAAACAACAACACGGTCTTAGCTTCAAAGTTTTTTGTTAAACATACAATTTTATTATTAAAAATGACCTATTTCACATTTATGTTTAGATAAACAAGTTTACCTGCATGCTTTGGCTTTAATGTGTTTCTTTTCTTACTAATAGTTTCACCAGCCTTGGAAAAAAGTCTCTCACTGGAAACAGACGTAGCTGGTATTGATAAGTATTGTCTTGCAATGTCAGCAAGGTTTGGGTATCTGTGTTTATTATTCTGGCACCAATTAAATGCTGAAGAAGATATATCAATGACAGGTTCTTGCAAATATGCTGAAAGTTCCTGCTCCGTCTTCAAGTGTTGCTGTGCATTTCCTGCACTTTTGTTTTTCTTATACTTTGGATCTGAATTTGTGACTGGTTTCTGCCTTTCTTTTGTTGATTTTATACAATCGGAATCATTAGATGTTTGCGATCTTTCTTTTGATAATTCATTTTTCAACATTAGCTCAATTAAAAAATGTTTGACTGCTAATTTTGAAGTTTACTTTTCAAGTGGAATGTCTTTGAGTCGAGGGTCAAGCAGGCTAGACAAACTAAATGTTCTATTGTTTTCAAACTCCCCCCCCCCCCAGTACTTGTTAATACTTTATGACAAAGCTTTGCACACGTTGTTTAATTCATCTGGGTTTGACTTTAAGATATCTTTGATTCCATTTAATACTTGAATGACGAGTGAACCTGTTGAATATGATTCTCCACTTAAAGCACACGCAATGTCTTCAAAGGTTCTAGTAGTTGTATGCACTACTCGCATATTTTCCACTCATAACCGGTGAGATTCGAACTTTCTCTATAATCGCTGAGTTGATGAAACAGCAGTTCTTTGTTCTGCCAGACATTGTAGCATATAGTATGTGGAATTCCATCTGGTGCTGACATCTTGTAGCAACTTACGTTGGGGCAATTTCAGTAGCTCTTGAAATTTAACAAATTTCAAATACGATTTGGTGCTTCTAGGAAAATGGGAACATATTGCTTTTGCTTTTGATAAAACGTTTTGAAAGCCAGGGAACGATCTCAAGCCATCATCAATGAGCTACTCCAAGAAATGAAATTATACCTTCCGAACTTAGTAATTCCATTGCTTAACAAAAATTAGTAGCATTGTCAGTAATGCTGTATACTGGAATTGTAGATGGTTCAATTGAGTGTTCATTAAATGTTTCCCTTACTACAGTGGCTAAATTTGCAGCTGTATGAGCTAATCTTAATTCTTTTACACCCAAGCAAACATTTTCTGCACTAAAGTTTTCATCCAAAAAGTGTACAGTCACTGCTAAAAAAGAATTGTTTGTGTATGATGTCCAACAATCTATAGTGAGTGAGAGGCTTGGAAGATTTTTCATGTTTTGTTTAATGTGTGTAATAGTTTCTGTGTAAAGAGAATCAACCTCTTAAGTCAGTGTTTTTCTACTTGGGAGAGTATAAGCAGGCTGAAGAACGTGGCAATAGTTCCGAAACCCCTTGTCGTCTACAATTGAATATGGCTGCAGGTCTTGACAAACCATTTTTGCAAGCGGCCTTGTTGCTTTTTTTCTGATTCTTTGTTTGTCCAGCTGGTCTTAATTTTCCACGAATCAATAAGCTTTTCTGTTTATCCTCGTCCTTCTGCTTACCTGTTGGTTTTTTAAAAATTTAAATTTATGAAAAAAATTTTAAATCATTATATGAATTCCTCAAGAGTTGAAATAATCATTATGCTTACGTTTGCCCATTATAGCACTGTGCATCAATTAATCCCAAAAGAAGGTGTTTATGCTTGCCTTGCAAGTGGGAGCCGATTTGCCAAGAAAAGTTGTCCGTTTGCTCTTGAACAAAGCTCGTTCGTTTTGGAACCACCGCGGGTGGTGAGCTCGATCGTTTCAGATTGCTTGTGTTATCCGCTGATATTTTTAAGCTACTACCACAGGTATTACATGTGGCAAACCCTGGTTCGGATTTGTTAAAAAAACTTCCACACTGCACTCACTGTTTTTGTTCGTTTGCTTTCTGGTTCACGATTCTGATCTAATTCATCATCTACATTTACATGTTGTTGACTTTGGCTTCCCATTGTTCTAAATCGTGCAATTTTTCTACTAATAAAGCTAAGGCAAGATAAGTTACTTACGAGTGTAGGAGAAAAGCTCCATGAACAAAACCTCCATGGACAAATGCCCCAATTTCATGGACCAAAAAATAATAAATTTATTTTAAATTTAAATATAAGAGACCCTAGTTAAAATTAATGATTTATATAAGCTGATAAAAACGTGATTTGAATCTAAAAAATTTCTCAGTCTGTATAATAATAATAATGATAATAATAATCTATATATTTAAGTTACAAGGCCGTTTCTTTCGACAGTTCGTTGGTGAAAACTACTTCATCTATAAACTTCATTTTGGTCTTAAATGAAAGGTCTTGGTCTGTTGATTTGTCAAATTTAGTCTATATGCCCATAATCGCTATATATTAGCGCTAATTTACAATTCAAAATTGCTTTAAGTGCATGCGTAAAACGAGGCGCATCCAGAAAGTAAGTTTCCCTATTTAAAAAAAAAAAAACTCACACTTACAGGAACATATTTATTGGCAACAAGTACAGCAATGTTTCAGCTATTTTTCAACATAGCCACCACCAGAATTGAGACACTTGTCGTATCGTGGGATCAACTTTTGTATCCCCCTGTCGTAGAACTCTGCCGCCTGTGAATGGAACCAGCGTGTGACAGACGTCTTCAGCTCTTCGTCGTTGCCAAAACGCTCACCGGAGGACAGGAATTTCTTGAGGTGCAAGAAAACGTCTGTTTGAATTTCGTCTTGACCGGAGATCCACTATGCCGCCAATGTATTGACTGCTGCTTGGTTTCCGGGGTGATGTGCGAAATCCAAGTCTCATCGCCCGTGACGATCCTGTCGAGGAACTCGTCGCCGTCATTGCGATACCGTTGTAGAAATGTCAGTGCTGCTCCTAAGCGTTGAATTTTGTGTTCGGGTGTCAGGTTTTTGCATATTTCACCTGTCGACCAATGAGCAGCTTGCTTCATTTTTCTCGAAGCTTCTGCTCATTCTATTCTTCTTTACAGGTGACGGGTATCGATGTCTTTCCTTTTCCAGCTGCTTTTTCCGTCTTCTCCCTCCTCTCTCTTTTCTTCGGAGTCGAGTTGGATCGTTGTTTTTTTTCCTTCTTTCATTGCTCTCGGCCGACGATCTGACACCCTCAGCTGTTGTTACATTATTATTACTAGATGAATCCCGTCAAAATTTGACGATCAAAAAACCCATCTTATTATTAATCTCCATCTCTTTAATATAAAAAATAAATAAAAAAAAATCGTCAGATAATAATAGAATAATAGAGCAGCTTAAAAGCAGAGAACGATGCACGGAGGCCAACGAAATAATTGTACGTAAAGACAGTTTTTATCCTAATACGAGGCGCATCCAGAAAGTAAGTTTCCCTATTTAAAAAAAAAAAACTCACACTTACAGGAACATATTTATTGGCAACAAGTACAGCAATGCTTCAGCTATTTTTCAACATAGCCACCACCAGAATTGAGACACTTGTCGTATCGTGGGATCAACTTTTGTATCCCCCTGTCGTAGAAGTCTGCCGCCTGTGAATGGAACCAGCGTGTGACAGACGTCTTCAGCTCTTGCCGAAGAACGGGTCATTAAGGAGCGAGATAAGAAGCGGGGAGAAGAAGGAAATTTGAGAGAGAAAGCAGTTAGAACTGACGGAGGAAAAGGAAGAATGCCTGGAGGTCGTGTAACGAAAGGCGCTTCGAGGGAAAGATATATCGACGCCATTCGTTCTCAGCAAGGAGAAATGACGATGACGGCAGGCAAGATTTCTTCAGTCAGCGGAATCGAGCGACTGAGTTGGCCTATGATAACACATCTTAAGCACTCGCTATTTCAATAACTAGACCAATCTTTCTAACTGATCCTAATGTAGCAATTTATGTTGAGTGACAGACTCTCCAATCTCTTCAGTTTATAAGCCGTTCTTATGACCTGGTGATAAGCCGACCTCATACGCTTAAAATTCGCAATAGAAATAGATTCCCAAAATGTGACATTATAATAAAGAGAATTTATGACCGTCCGAAGAAATAAACGTCTGTAATTCTTTTTTTGATGCAAAGGACCGAAGACGTTTTAACATGTATCCCTTTTGTTTCAACATGAAAATAATTTGACTTGTCATTTCCTCAAACTTACACTTTTTGTCCAATATATTGCCAAGAATATTAATTGAGGGCGCTCCATCAGGTGCTTCAGTGAGAAAGATTTTTGTTTTATATTTGTTTAATGTCATTCCTCTTTTCGTTTACCAATGCGAAATCTGTATTTTGCATTGGCTATAATATATTTTGGTCAGATCTATATCCAAATGCGGGTCAGATCTATATCCAAATGCGATAATATATTTTGGCTATCAGCTGGATCGTATTCTCCATGTAAGAAATTGTCATCTACGTAATTAAGAATGTTAAATTGGAATGGTTGCTTATACAGCTCGTCGTTACAGCATAGCATAAAGGACCAAGGCCAGAGCCTTGAATTGTCCCTCTCGTTGAACAGTGAAACATCTTCTATATATATAAAGAAGGATGTTTGTGGGTCTGTGCGTCTGTGGGTCTGTGTGTGGGTCTGTGGATCTGTGTGTACGTTTTTTATACAAATCTACAGTTTTATTCCGATCTTGATAAAAT
>JAHWFO010012821.1:119380-139150 GCA_023313115.1 Rhysida immarginata | reverse complement strand
CCGGGCAACGCCGGGTACCTCTTCTAGTCTATCTATATATATAAAGATTGCATGCTTGACCTTCAAAGCATGAGGAAGGTCACTGTCTACCTCAGATTTCGAAAAAATAATTATCGATAATAAATCGATATTCATTAGGATGTCAAGGCATATTAATGAGAAATATCTCATGACCAACAATGCAAGGCAAAGTTTGTGCAACAATAGTTATCAGCAATGGTATCAACACGCAATTCACAAACACTCTGCACGGACCAACAATGCAAGACAAAGTTTGTGCAATATAGATAGATAAGTGTCAATTTGTAACAATGCATAGAATTCCTGTTCTTAGAATTGATAGTTCTTGGTACGTAACAATTTTTTGAAAATCTTTAAAAATGATCAGACTATTGAGAAAGAGGGGAAAGACGACAGAGGAAGCACTCCTTTAGCTCCTTGCCGTCTTGAGCAAATGGTAAGCATGTAAATAGAAGATTCGGTGACCACTAGACTACAAAAAGTGATGAATGGCCAAGTTTTGCTTCAAGACATCGAGAACATCAAGTATACATCTAAAGTAAGATTACGTGACTAAGAAATTATTTAGACTAGCAGTGGCATACCTGGAGAGGTCCATCCATTGTGAGCCTTTAAAAAATTTTTTGGAATTTTCATTAAGAATTTTTACTATATTAATTCTAAGCGTTTTCATGCGTTTATTTTAAGATATTTCAAAACTTAATCAAAAAAACAAAGAGTCAGAGCCACCCCGGGGTTATCACCTAGTTTATTTGGTAGCACAGCAGATCCAAACATTTCATAAAAATACATTTTGAATATATTCTGAGTGAATATGAATATTTTGGAAACTGAGATGCTGATAATGCGATGATTGAACGTTCGTTTCCTGAATTATTAATAATGAACATAAATAAGGCAGCATCTATTTGGGAGGCAAACTCACACATATCTCCCTTGAGCTCCCTATCAAACGTCGAGGACTGGCAGTAATTTATGTCTGTAAAGGAAAGAGAAAGAACGAGTATTGGTCAGAGAAACTCTGCAGCTAAAACAGAAAAGGCTATATGGGCATTGGAAACATCTGGACAACGGGAGTTTCGAATAGAGCAAGAGAGTATAAGAGCTTCTACGTCAAGGGCAAGAAAAACTTGAGTCTAAAGTATCCAGTGCAGAGCTGCCAACCTCAAGGAAGTCACTGGCGGGAGATTCGATTTTTCAAAAGGAGTTACGCAAATCACACTTGATATTAAAATTTGCATAGTATCAAATTATCTACATAGAATTATTATTACAGAAGAATAATATTAATTAAATCTGTAGTGAATTAAAATGCTTAAATAAATTTAACCTATATTTTTATTATATAGTATTTATTTAACATCAGTATAAATAAACTGGGAGACAGCCTCATTAAATTCTAATTTTATTAATAGAAGAATTTTAACAGTAATGATATAACTCATATTATTGATTGTGTATTTTTTTTATTCGCATCATAGTGTAGAAATAAATTTTCGTGTTCAATGAAAAGACGGTAGCGCCCTTTGACGATCCAGAAAAGATAGTAGCGCTCTTTGACGATCCAGAAAAGATAGTAGCGCTCTTGTGACGTAATTTCAATATAGCGAATCATGGCAAAGATAAATGGCGGATATTTTTCAACTAAACTTTAAAGTTCTAAAAGAGAATCTTAAAATCGAATTTTTAATTTTACAACTTCAATTAACTTTCGGGATATTTATTAATAATTGACATTTTCGTATCGGGAGGCGGAAAATGGTAGATATATCGTGAGTCTCCCGCCATTATCGGGAGAGTTGGCAGCTCTGCAGTGATGTTCCCGGGTGGTGAAGATGGATATCATTTTAATCTGAGGCAAGTCAACAAGAGGTAAATAAAGTCCCTGTATATCACCTAGAATTCCTGTCTTTCGGATTTTTCTTAGAATGGATAGCCCCTTCGCTCTGTGTTGTATTGATTGGGTTATTATTTAACCAATTTGGAGTTATAATTTAACTTCTTGAGATTGTTCTACTTACCAACAAGTATAATTATCCCGGGCAACGCCGGGTCCTCTTATAGTTTTCAATATAATTCAATCTGTCGCTAAATTAATCAGTCAAAATCTGCAAATAATAATTACCGGGTTTTGCAAAAGTTCTGTTACACTTGCGGATGCGTCGATATCGGAGGGGTGGAAGCATCAACGGAGCAGGTGCTATTGAAGACGTGGGCGATACCATAATGTAAACTTATATAGGTGGAATGAATGTGATTCGGATGCAAGGATATTGCGATGGAACGTAAAAGAATGAGATCTCTGCGCTCCTTCGCGCGGGCCACAACAAGTCTGACATCGCTAAGCAGCTCAACGTCAGCCGGATGACTGTCCACAGAGTCATAGAGAGACTAAAGAAAGATGAAGACATCAAAGATCGTCCACGTGCAGGCAAACCTCTCGTTATCAATCGTGTGGGTGTCAGAAAAGCCTTCGAACGTAACCCGACTCTCAAAATGACACAGTTCGCAAAGATTTGTGGCCACGGTATCCAGAGCCATCATGGAAGAGGGTGGAAAGAGTTTGAGGCGCGTGGCAAGACCTTTGCTGACGGATGGCATGCGAGATAAACGTCAGGAACCTTCTTAACGATTTGAAGAGCCATGGCAATCGCATTGTCATCTTTTCTGATGAAAAAAACCTTCACGGTCGACCCGGTCGTCAACAAGCAGAACCACCGCGTGGTTACTTCGGCCAGGACATCTGAGGTCCGCTACGTGACTACAACCAAGCACCCGGCCTTAGTGATGATGCTTGGCGTCGTAGCGATGAA
This sequence comes from Rhysida immarginata, assembly GCA_023313115.1. Lineage (NCBI taxonomy): Eukaryota > Metazoa > Arthropoda > Chilopoda > Scolopendromorpha > Scolopendridae > Rhysida > Rhysida immarginata. The sequence continues at coordinate 136,316 of JAHWFO010012821.1, read as the reverse complement.
TGGCATGAAAATGCCGCTAATCTGGTTCCCGACCGGTTACAGGCTTACCGCGGCCGACTACAAGAACATCTTGACCAAGAACGTTCTGAAAAAGGTGACGAGGAATGCGGACAACGTCTTTCAAAGGACGGTGCGCTGGCCCACAGTGCCAAGACCGTTCAAGAGTGGTTGGGGTCGAACATGAACTTCTGGTCTAAGGACTTTTGGCCTCCTCAGTTGCCCGACCTGACATATTGAGAGCAAGACCTGCAAGACCCGTCACAGCAACGTCGACCAGCTGAAAGCATCTGTGAACCGCGTGTGGATCGCCATGAAGAAAGACTACATCCGTAACGTTTGTCGGGCCTTTAGACCTCACCTAGAGCGTGTGGTTGCTGCCGATGGCGGTTACATCGATTAATATGCATTGTGTATACACCAAAATCAATTCTGACAATAAAAACAGTGTCTAACTGCATTACACACGTAGTTATGTCATTTTTGCGGAGGTTCTCACATGTGTAACAGGACTTTTGCAAAACCCAGATTTCTCTTTTTCTTTATAGTGATAAACACCGCCTTTCAAGTTTTCATCGCCACTTGCTAAACCAGAGTTCACATTCTTTGAGGGCTTTCTGCAGACCTGACTTAACAAAACTAGGCTGGCGTGCCCATATCATCCGCATAAAAATGTTGCTTACAATTAGAGATTTCCGGGAAGGCACGAATATAGTAATTGAACAGAACACCGTCATTTATTTTTGAATAATTCATCTCCAACTCTGGCCTGAAAAGATCTGTTATACAGAAACGAGCGAACTTTACTAATTAAATCATTTGGGAATCCATCAACTATCATTTTATAAATAAGGCCTTCGTGCTAGACCTGATCAAAGGCTTATGAACATCTAAGAAGATGACGCCCTAATACATCGAAAGATTAAGGGGAGTGTTGACTCATCACTACAAAATACACATAATTTTAAATCGGGGTACATTGAAATGATCCTATTCATTTCATTAAGATGGCAATCAAAGGTCGAATATGTAACGTCAGAGGGAATATAGACAACACAAATAATGATTGAGCATGTGTCAAGACCATTGAGCATGATACCAAAAAATGCTCCACCGTAGAATTTGACATAGTAAGGAGGGAGGATAGATTTTTATTAATAACAACCAGAACACCACCTCCCGAATATTTATGACGCGCTGACTCAGTTCTGTCAGCACGATAAATATCCATTGTCTGAATACTTTGACAAATTGCAGAATAAGATTGAAGGGAAATATTTCGAGATAATTTGAACATCTTAGTTCTTAAACCATTCACGTTCTGATAACACTAGTCAACACACATTTTGTGACTAAAACCACACATAGTGTTCTTAGTAGTAATTTGTATGTAGAATCCGAATATGCTTTTAGATTTTTTCTATCACGTCAAGTTTCCAAGTTATGCATATCGAAACTTCTATGTTAAAGTAATGGGTGTGAAGAGAAGCGGCTACAATGTTAAAGTATCCATATTTTGGGGCCGCAAGGAAATTTACCAGACCCCAAACACTGAATGATTTAAAAATGTTTCATTGTAAAAACAAGAAAGCTGTGCGTGCTAGAGAAATTTAAAAATTATATTCGCAATCAGCAGAAAAAATACTACCAAAAATCACCCATTTTCATTTTGTCACAAGAAAAATCTTAAAATTTGTTGGCCAGTGTAATAGAATGATACAGTAATCTTGTTTTTTGTCATTCTTGACAATCCTGGACAACTGTGAACAAACCTGATAGCGATGTCATCTTCACAATTAGATAAGCGAGCTTGTAGCTTCTGGTTCAGAGAATGTAGAAAGTCCCGTTTCATTTTCGTTCTATCCTTACGGACGAATATCTTCATTCTATTACACACAGACTGTTTGTGGTTCAGAGCTGTTAGGGCATCAGTCTTACTATTAAAAGTAACTTTGAGCGGCGTCACTTTGCCGAGAGTTTTCCTTCCCAGTCTGTAACAATGATAGTGTATAAGCGCTGCCTTTGTCACAGACGGTGTGTATAGGCTATTGGTAAATCTTTTCGATAAAAAGAGAAAAATGCAGTCTTGTCAGCATCGACCCTTCAGACCATTAATTTGGACCAATTTTGTAATCCACTGCCTTTTGTACTTGTGCACAGTCGGAATGAGCACTAAATTTTTGCAATAATTTGATGTCATCTGCATATGCTTTAAGTTCTACTGATCCGCTTTTTTATGATCCTCTGTGTTAAATAAGTATATCGAGAAGAAAAGGGTAGGTTCGAAACGTGCTGGGAATTAACATTCCCGTTAGCGGAAAGGTCTTTTTTTTTTAGATGATCTATGTTGGAGATTGCATATTTCCTGGAGGTAATATGTTGTATGGGCATTAACTGATTCTTAATGATCTAATGATAAAAGGAGGGAATTAATTTACTGCAGTAGTGACCTTGATATGCTCACCTTGGTAAGGAGGCTGCTCCTGATGACGAAATAGCCACGCGCCATGACGTCAAGGGGCAAGTAAATCATACTGCACAGAAACAGGTGGATCTGGTTTGGAAAAGTAAGAGAAAATTAAATTCCGGTGCTGCACTACTAATCCTTTGTAGTGTTTCTGATGTACAATGGCTTTACTTTTTGAGCTCATTTCGATATACGTAAGTAAATGTGAAAATGACAAGGGCGCTTTGGGTTATTAATCAAAGTTAATTTACGTTTTATTAATGGTGGCTTGGTAGCCGTCAAACATTAAAGTTGCATTTTTCTTATTGAATATTCATTTATTAGCAATAAAAATTAATTTCTAAAATCTTACCTGAAACTTGACATCCGTATTGAGATTCCATCCAGATATCTTGCACAAGGTCTTCGTCGATGATTTTGCCTGAGAAATAATTAAAAATTTAAAATCAAAATGTTGTAGGCATTCCAAGAAGGACTTTATTTGTAATACAGAAGTTGGTTGGAATTATTTATTTATTTTAGTTATTAATAATAGGCCTGACGGGAGCCTGTATAGTCATACTGACCGACGAGTGGGCCCCCGTGAGGCCTTTACAAAACTATGCTCTTCGTGTACATGGCAAAAGCCTGCTTCCAGCTTTTGTCTGTTTATTTGATAAACCTAGGATCTCTCCTAATCATACTTTAGAAGCATCAACAATTTGTTCCAGAATCTTCTGGAGAGCCTGAACCTCTCATTTCCAGCCATGCACAGCCGAGAGGTCAGAGATGTTACTCAGTGGATTCTCCCCCAACCAGATATAAATTACAACTTATTCGCTGGGAAAAAAATCGAATTTTATGGAAGCTGAAATTAAGGCACTTTTTAAGGTTTTTTTAGAAACCCTTCCTGATGGCTTCCACACATACACAGATGGGTTCAAATCAGAGGATGGAGTTGGCTGTGCGTTCTTATAGATAACATTGTATTTTCTTATCATTTGCCACACGAGTTTTCCATCTTCTCAGCGGAATTGTTAGCCATAGCCAAAGCGTTAGAGTTCTCTTTTAATTATCCAAATGCCAACTTTTGGATATTCTCCGATTCTCTGAGCGCTTTGCAATCCTTGGAATCATTCAATGCAGACAATCCTTTTGTTCAAAGAATCCAGGAATATCTTTATTACCTGGATTTCCAAGGTACCAGAATTCATTTTGTTTGGATCCCTAGTCACATAGGAATCCAGCAAAATGAACGGGTCGATAAGGCGGCAAAAGACGCGATTACAAATTTACCGATCTCTAAGATACTCTTAATCCCCGAAGATTTGTTCCCGGTTATCTCCAAGAAACTCGTATCTTCTTGGCAGGAGTCTTGGCCTCTTAACGCAGCGAATAAATTATTTGAAATAAAGCGTGCCATCACCCCATGGGTCTTACCTTGTCTAACGAAGAGGCGAGAATATGTCGTCCTTACTCAGCTTAGGATTAGTCACAGCCGTCTTACTCTCGGCCATTTATTAAAAAATTAGTTATGGCATCGTTATCCAACGATAAAAGGGTTTTTTGCATCAAAATGTTACGAGCAGTAGCAGCTCGTGAATATAATAAGTGGAGGGGCACAAATACAAAATTTCAGGTTCTTTGGCCTTTTCGTACAAAAGTTATAGCTTGATTTGTATTTGGAGCCTCGGTCCCTGCCGAGGCCTCAGAGGACTATATCAATTATAGTGTGTAATAGCTAAAATTTTAACCAACATATTATAAATATAAAACATTTCAGGTTTCTGGACTTCTGGTTTAAAATTTATTGCTTGATATGAGATTGAGGCCGCATGGCCCCTGCCAAGAGACTAATATAATTTTTAATATAGATTAGCTAAATTTTTAAATACCACACTATGATTAAACAAAATATCAGGACCGTAGGCCTTTCCGTTCAAATTTTATAGCTGCAATTGTATTTGAGGCCGCCAGGGGCCCCGAGGCCTATACCAGTCTCCTTCTATATTGTCTATAATTTTTAAGTAAAGCACTGTAAAAATATAAAACTTCAAGTTCAAATGTTAGAGCTTATTTTGTTCAAATTTGGGCTTCAGGGCCCCTGTGGAGACCTAAGAGCCTTACACCAGTTTTCAGATTTCTAAGCGTTTTCGTTCATTATAGCTCTGTTTTTGTTTAGGGCCCCTACCAGGGCCCCAGAGGACTATATAAGTTTTAGTGTATAAGAGCTAACATTTTAAGTAAAACGCCATAAATATGCAAGAATTCAGATTTCCTGACTTCCGGTTCAAAAGTTATAGCTTGATTTGTGACTGGGGGCTCAGAGCCTTATACCATTTTTTAGTGTATATTTATTTATTTATTTTATTTATTTATTTATTCCAATGTAAGAAACATACAAATATATAATAAGATGAATTTCCCATGAGCACATAATGCTCGTATATTCGGAAAAGCATCAAAAGAAAATAAAATAAATTAGTATATACGATAATTTTATTTCATTTGGTAGATCATTAAACAGTTTTTTATAATTATAATCTATTTGATGGAAAATGAAAGAATGCTTTGAAATTTCAATTGGAATCGTCAGATTTTTAGAATATCTTAAATTATAATTAAAATCTAAGTAAAAGATTTATATTAGCTAAATTTTTAAGTAATTTTCTATAAGTAAAAAAAATTTCAGATTTCTAGACCATTTCTATTAAAAGATGTAGCTGTGCTTGTGTTGGGGCCTGTGGGGCTCTGCTGGGGCCTATATTACTTTTTTTGTATATTTGCAATACTTTTTTAGTACCACACTATGAACATACAAAATTTCAGGTTACTAGGCTTTTCCGTTCATATGTATTTGATGCCTCGAGGCCCCTGACGGGGTTCTAGAGGATAATATCAGCTTCCTTCTATATTGGCTATATTTTTAGTACCAAACTAAAAATATACAAAATTTCAGGTTTCTGTACCTTTCAGTGAGGTCTTCTGGCGGGCCCCATAGGCCTACTTCACTTTTTTTGTATATTTGCTATATTTTTTTAGTATCGCATTATAAATATACAAAATTTCAGATTCCTAGGTCTTTCCGTTGATATGTTATAGCTTCAATGGTATTTGGGGCCTCGGGACCTCCGGCGGAGTCCTAGAGGCTTATATCGCTTTTCTTGCATATTGGTTTTATTTTTTTTAGAACCGCACTACAAATTTACGAAATTTCAGGATTTTTGCCGTCTTTGTTCATGAAATTCATACAAGTGGCCTCCTGAGGGGCCCCGGACCACCCTAGAGAATTCGCTATGTTTTTCGCACAGTCCTCTGTATAGGGTCTACGTGTGTAGAAAATTTGATGCTTCTAAGTCAATCCTTTCAAAAGTTATGGCATCAAAATGTTACGAGCAGTAACGGGAGGATTCGCTATACTTCAAATAGAGTTCTTTAAATTCTGACGTCAAATAGTCAAACCAGGGAATAGGGAGAACGGGAAGCGAAGTTGCTAACTGATTCAATGCTAAATTTATGAAATAAAAACAGATCCAAAGCGGAAGAACGTTTGGACTGGTGAACTAATCGGCTGTTCCTTTTCTTCCCTCTCCATTCAAGCCGCCCCTCCGTGGCACTACCTTGACATGGTGGAGGGGCTTGAGTGCCTCAGTGTCGCTAAGGACTATGCTGGATTGGATCACCCATGCCAGGCAGATCTTAGCAGAGAGGCCAGACTAAAAGTGTCCAGTCGGTTGTGGACCCTCCCAGAGGGACCGGTGCTCGCAATGGAGGTATATTTTTGACATGGCCTCCATTACGACCAGTACGTCCACCTGCGTGTTTCCCGTGCGCAGCGACCCTACTTCTGGGGAAAGGGGATCCTGGTGGTTGCGGGAAAGCATTCCGGAACTACACACAACTTTGGCCCCTGCTTCTTGGAAGGATGGGTGGTCTGGTTGAGCCCGTCCAGATCAATCGGCTGATCGACGCTACTTGGAGCTTCGGCCTATAGGTTTTAGGCGTTGCCTATATCCTCCTCGTATCCCTGGTGCCAATGTGCATCCCCTTGTTGGGCTTGGTGGTGGGTGGGGAGCGAGGGAGATGAAAATTTATTTTACTTTATATGGGTAAACAAAATATGCAAGTAAATCAAAAACAAAAGAACGATCGTGAAGATAGATCGAGCCGTAGACCTCCAAAGAATCCGGAGTTTTTGGAGATGAAATTGGAAAGTTGGGAGTCGTTTATGACCATCTCCCCACTTTTAATTCAAAAGAACTCAAACGCCTCGTTGGGGATATTAAACATGTTAAGAGACTTTTTAATCGCCATCTATTGATCGAGGTTGTTAAGGATAAACAAGCTACCACCCTTTTATCCTTAAAAAGGTTTGCAGGGAAAGCCGTTTCGATTTCTCCCCACGCAACCATGAATTATAAAAAGGTGTTTTCACGTGCCAGGATCTGGAAGGAATAGGGGATGAGGAAATCATTGCCGAATTGGACGATCAATCTGTTGTTGACATTCGCCGGATCGCTCCAAGGAGGAATAGTGTTTCTCATCCTACAAATTCCTTCATCGTTACCTTTGAGGGAACAGTTTTGCCGGATACCATTTACATCGGTTATATACACTGTCACGTGAGGCCCTTTATCCCCAACCCGTTGCGATGCTTCCAATGTCAAAAGTACGGCCACACGAGAACAAACTGTCATTTTAATGCTGTTTGTTGCAAGTGTGGCCTGCCCGGACATGAGATGGAAGCTTGTTCAAACGAGTTCCGGTGTTGTAACTGCAAGGAAGCCCATTCTGCCCTTTCAAGAGACTGTCCTATTTGGTGGAAGGAAAAGAAAATCCAAGAGGTTCGTGTCCTTGGGGGTTTGTCTTTTCCGGAAGCACGTAGGCAGGTAGAACAAAATGAAGTCCGTAACTATGCAGCAGTGGTTAAGAGTCGTCCTTCTATTAAGTCAGTTGGAACAATGACTGATTTGAGTATCGCAGACTTTTGTTGTGGAACTTCCACCTCCACAGGACCATCTGCTAGCACTAGTCGGACTTCGAAATCAATTACACCACCTGGAACTCCTCCAATTTTTAACATAACGAGCATTCGTTAAAAAAATTACTCAACGCATCTTTTTCACCCGGGCGAAGCCGGGCAATATTGCTAGTAACAATATAAAAATAAAAATAAGTGTTGTATGAAATTCAAACAAGATAAATTCAAGAGTTTCAAAATCATATATTAATCTTTAAACGATGCTTTAAAATTATTAATAAAATTGAGTTTAATTCCCTCATATCCATTGCATAACACTAGGAAATTCCAGGATACAATTCCAACTAGTTCAATCGGTATTAAATTATTAATGAGGTCAGGTGCGCTGCTTTGATGTGTGAGCAAGAATTCAATGGCTCAGGCCTTGAAGCGACGATCACGTCATGAGCAGTTAACACTTTTAATTAAATTACTTCATTTCATATTTATTTTCTATATTTGTAAAAGAAGTTCCACTTGGAAATTTGGATGGCCATTAGAATAAACATCAAGAAATATGCTAGTATTTTTTTACAGATTTTTAATATATCGTTTTAACTTATAAATTTGGGTTCGAACCCGGCCGAGGACGACCAGGATTTTTCAGGGGGAAATCCTGAGATCACGCACTTCCTTCGGAAGGGAAGTAAAACCGTTGGTCCCGTGTAGTCGTTTGCCGGCTGCACGTTAAAGAACCCTTGCGAGGCAAAATTTGCGGCCCCTATAACGCCGTCCTGAAATGACCATGGCAGTTGAAAAGGACGTTAATACCAAACAAACCAAACCAAACCAAACCTAACTTATAAATTTCAAAATTAATGTTAAAATCATGATAAATAAATTTTTCTTTAATTTAAATTATATCTGAAAATGTATAGTTTAAAAGCCCACATTTTAAGCTTTAAAATGAGCTATGAATGAAACCTGCGTTCATAGAACACCTTAACCGGCTAATTTCAATAAATTTGACTGCGAATATTTTTTTAAGAACTTACGTTAGATGAAAATTAACACCGTGGGGTTACTTACTTTGATGCAGGGCATGTATAAAAAAGATTGAACGTTTTATAAAAATGTACTGTTTTCATTATTAATTTCACTAGTTTAAAGTATTACAAGGAAGCCGAACATCATTCAGCTAAGTGAAAACGCTTTTGGAACAGACTGTACGTCTAAAACAACAATAAATTTAAAATTTTAATACAAATATAAGTAATTGATTAAAATTTTAACTAATTTTAATTATGCCATATTTTGGTTGGTTACCTTTTATTTTATGGGCGCGTTCACTGCGCAATCATTTGCACCCAACTTTGAGTTTAGAAAAATAAAAGACATACGTTCAGAGTAATGATTTATAAACAACAACTACGAGGATTGTTCTATAAAAACACGTTTAGAGGTTACGAAGCAATTTATATGCAAGGAATTTAAAAAACTTCCATGAACATTAAAGCATGTGTTCCGTTGGTGCACTAATCTATAGATTCACATCTGGTAAAATTCATGCGTTTGTTGGCGGAACCATTGGATAACAGCAAACTTTAGTCATTGTCGGAATTGAACCGCCATCCTTTAAGTTTTACAGGGCCATATATATGGAAATCGCACGGAGACAAGTCGGAACTGAAAAGTGGACAATGTAAGTGAGTGAGCGATCAGATTTTGAATATTTTGGGCTACATGAGAACGGTCATTATCATGCAGAAGGATCTTTTTTTGTAAGTTTCCCCAGACGTTTTTTCTTCAGAAGTGAGTCATGAAAGAACATACCAACAAGCAGTGGAAGCGTGAAAAACAAAACATTGGAAAGGTCTAAAATTCCTGAAGAAATTAGTCCTAAATTAAACACGGGGAATATAATACAGAAGGTTGACTCGGTAACGATTTGGAGGAGAAAGTTTACGAATAAAACCCTTTTCTCCACCAACGATCGTGTTCTATTTAGTGATCCTGGTTGTGGACTATTGCCCTGCACCGTATCTTCACTGTAGAAGAGATGTCTGTAGGACAGCGAGGATGATGATGTTCCATTCTTGTTTGCAGGCTTTCCAGAGACCTTCAATGTTTGGTGGAGGCATTGATGAGGGCTCGCTTCAATAATACAACTCCACAAAAATCCATCGCGGATGCATTTTGGTGACTTGACAGGTCATTATGAAAGTGTATAACGTGGTTTCCAGTTTCATCTTCCAAATCCAACATAAATTGACGTATGGCTGGAGGCTTGGTGTTGATGCAACCAAACTTTGCTTTTGTCCTTCCCATACAATGCAGGGATTTCCTCGTGAAAAATTGGATAGAGAACCTGCTGCTGATATGAATTAATCTTAGCCTTCCTGTCCACTCTTCTGATTGTGAGCTTGCCGTTTGTACGAGCATGCCGCAATCACCATAAATCCTTTCGAAAACCTTCTTTACATTTCTTGGATCACTTTTGATGACTTCCGTGGATGATCATCGTGGACGGTAAAAACACACGCCAAGTTTGTTGCGGTCGTTGCGGTAGACGTAGATTTCATCCAAAAGTGACAATGTAACCCTCATAGAATCTCCGACAGTTTCTCTTCCTTTCTGCGATGCAGCTTATGAACATAACAAATTAACCCTTTCCCAGGATTTTCCTTTTTCATTCTGTACTGTCGATATGTCTTTTCTTCGTTACAGAAATTTCGTGTTTAAATGCGCTAATTATATAAGAATAGCTGTAATTAGCGTCGAAAAGGGCGTAATGTACCCTTCCCAGTAAAGTCCGATTTTCGCAGGTATTTTTTCATGACATTTAGCCTATTGCTTTCGAATGAAACGCAACAATGCGGATGTAATAGCATCATTTCACGTGCGTTCTGTCATCTTTCCCAGTCGTCTTCATCTCCCGCAGCATTCACGCAATAAATCGTTATCAAAGACAGTAATCAATCTTCTGTAAATCACCCAAATGAACATAAGAATTTTAACCAGGAAAAGTGACGAAACGATAATCCTAGTTAAGAAATTCCACCAGAATGCTCTGTGATGACCTACTTATCAATTTAACTTGAGATGGATATATCAAATAATGAGATGGTTGAAATCTACAATGATAATAAAAGAGTTTTATCCAGTTTTAAAGTGTTATTTAGATTTAGATAAACTTTAGTTTTAACTCTTTGTTTTTGATTACTCTTTAGATGTCCAATAGTGTGTAATGACTTTCAATCCTACTTGGTCTGTAGCTGTGGTTGTGTACTGTGAAATCTTATTTTATAGTTTGTGTTAGTTTATTGGTCTGTCTATGTTATTTTACTTGTTTTTTGTAGTTCGTATGCAGATGTTTTAATTTTACTTTTATTGGGATTTTATGATGTGTTTAAATTGTTTTTATCTATTTAAATTTTGCGTATAGAGTGCTAATAACCATTGCCGTTGACGCACCCATAATCCCAACTAACTAACCGAAAAATTAGAATAACCATAAATTTCAACTATTTCAGTTACTTAACGACAAATAAGTTCCGCTTTATAATGTTCACAAGAGCGTACATTGCTCTCTTCTTATGCATGATCAAGCACGCCATAAAGCTTTGACCAGTTCATTCTTGTAGCTTGGAGATTGGGTTTGAAGCTTTTTCTTCAAATCTCTCCACACGTTCTCAGTAAATTGAGATTGGGTGAATTGGATGGCCAAGGAAGGACTTTTATTTGCTTTTCTTTAAGCCATTGCATGGTGCTTTTAGACGTATGACAAGATGCCTCATCCTGTTGTAAAACAATCCTCTTTTAGTTTCCATACAAAAAAATTCCACGGTTCACCAGTGCTGACACAGGAAAAAAAAAACAAACAAACTCCATCGCTGAAAAGTCATCTTTCCCAGTCGTCTTCACCTCATAACAGTCTGTGTTTACACCATCTCACCCGATTTGACTTTGTTTTCTTATTAGGAAGGAGTTGTTTTAGGAACTCTGGGCTGAAACTTCATGTATGCAGTCATCGTAATGTTGTTGATTGGAATACGCCAACACCACTCTTTTTTCCACAGCAAATGAAGATGGCCGATACTTATGAAACGATTAATCTTCGCAAGCCTCTTGTGGCCTTGAGGTGTTGATCATGTGGACCCGATGTTTGCCTCTTTCGACAGCAGTTTCGGCAATTGTTTGATACACGGGAACTGTTTTTGTATTGATTCAAACAGCGTGAAACAGTGACTTGTGAACAGTTCACTTATTCTGCAAGTTTCTTTTGCGTCTGTCCTGTTTCGTGAATAGCGATTATCACATTTTTCGTTGCTGAAGAAATATCATTTTTACTGCCCGTTGTCAACAATGACAGTTGCTTTCGATAAGAATCTAATGTTGATTCAGAATAACAAACTTTTTAAGTACAACATTTTTTATAACGCTTCTGCAATACTCTATATGCAAATATTCTAATTTTCTGACCCAGTCATTCAAGATATTCTAATTTTTTGATATTGGAAAATGTATCATTATTTTCAACTAAGTGTTAAAATCCATTTCGTTTCATGGATTATTATCTAAACTTTAATGCAATTATAACAATTTTTCGTTTACATCTAATACAGCGGAAATATTTATCATTAGTTGCCTGTGGTTGTAATACTTAACGAATATTCTAATGTTTTGAATTTAGGTTGCAATCGTACAACCTTTTTACTTATTGTGCAATCGTTTTAAATTTGGGGTTTGATTTCAGACATTATACATGTATTTGAGGTATTTGAACGGATTAAACGTATCAGAAAACTTTGATTTTGAACGACATACCTTGCTGGATATGAACTCGGCAGCCGTGCAGATGTAAGCGATCATGGCAAAAAGGAAGACGCTCTTGAGAATCCACGAGATCCTGAGGAGACCATCACTGAAAATGGAAAGGTAGATGGCTACGCAGATCTCAATGACAGAGCCGACGAAGAAGGCCAGGAGCTTGTACTCGAGCGTCTCGTTCAATTTCCCGATCAACGAGCAAAAGAAGTTGTGCACCAGCCGCAGTTGGATGAGGGAAAAGCAGTCGATGGGGTCCTCTCGAAGGATCTTCTGCAACACCTGGTCGAGAGAGTCGAAACCGGCCTCGAAAAGCAGCTTACTGGAAAGCAAAGCGAAGAGCGGCAAATAGGTGAGCAGATAAAGGTAGAACATAAAAATCCCGTCCAGCAACTCTAACAGGTCAAAGTTCTCTTTCTCCAGCCACATCTGGCACACAAAGAGGATGTTCAGCAGGAAATTGACGACGAGCAGACTCACCATCATGGCGACTGTCTTTCGTTTCCATATTGTGTGGTTCTTCTTGGTGCAAATGAGCGCCTCCACCACTTCCCAGGAGCTGAGGTAATTGTGGATGTGGCCCGTGTTCAGGGCTGAAGTGAAAACAGCCATGACGCCATGCTTGACAGCGCTCAGGATGACGATGATCGTGGCAATATCTTCCAGGTTGCAATGACTGAAGCGGCACTGTGTGTGGGGGCTGTGAGCCCAGAAGAGGAAGGCAAATCCACCGACGATGAAAAAACTTATAACCAGGGGATACACGACAGACCAGAAGAGGTGAGGACGGGGGAACAAGGTACGTACTGGAACAGTCCCTAGCAAAGTCCCAAAAAACAAGACGTGCTTCAAGGTGCCACGAATATGGTAATGTTTCTCAGCTAGGAACGTCCCTTCTTCATCTTTAGCAGACTCGCCTTCCAATTTCTTCCTTATGACGGCTTGCAAGCAGCTTTTCAGCCGACTCTCTTCCATTGCGTTGCTCAACCACTCTGCATCCTCTGTCTCTTTCAAACCGAGTTTGTCCGGCGGGGAAGTCATCACTTGCTTATTGCATAACTCTGTTAATGGAGAGAATCTAAAGCAGAAAGTGGCCACATAAAACGACGACCATTTCCTCGCCTTATTCGACGCGTTACTAAGCGGAACTGCACCCATGCCCGCGCTTAAAAGCCTTGGCGGGAACTCGCTCTTGAGCGGCTCGTAAATCAACGTCACAGGAAATAATCAAATAACGGTCTGACACGATAATTGTGACGGCCCTTAAATAGGCAGAGAACAACAAATGATTATTTAATTTATAGCATCGGGTCTCTTCCGGAAAGACCGTAGTTTCCATCAACCTAACAAATATATTGCAAATAAAAATTAATTTCTTTATCACTGACTGCTGATCTTTTCCTATTATATCGTCAGCTTTATTTTATTCTCCAAACAAAGTTTTTAATTAAACACTGAACACCTTATCATGCTTAGTCGGCCTCTAAATAGAAAAGTCGATAATGCTAATGAAACAAGGGTGTTTTGCTTGGCTCCTTTATGTCTACAACCAGATGTAATACACTAAGAAAACAAGCTATCAGAATCGTTTTCATAGGTTTTCTTAGAAAATAAAATATCGAAAATTTTTAGGAAAAAAAATGACATGATTGAATTCTAAGAACTGTAACAGTTTAAATTATTTTATATTATTAAACCTTGTATAGATTTAACTTTTAATACAAAGTACATGAACTTCAAGATTTTCGTTTTTTTTTTTTTTTGAATCTTCTTTTGGAAAATTAGCTTACACACACACCACACACACACAAACAACATTTTGCTAAAATCATCCTTAAGCAAACAATATTTGCTACCTCCACGTCTTTATTTTCTTTTTTACAAGATCGTTTATATTCTAAAGTTCAAACCATCTAAACTCGGGTATTTTTCAACTTGATCCTGGCATACATTTCTTGGCCTTCCTTTACCACATTTTCTGTCCACTTCACCACATACAATTATTTAGCCAGCTGCTCATCATTTATTCGTTCCAAATGCAGATTTACAATTCTCTTTATCCCACAGATACCTCTTACCTTATCGGATTCCAAATGATATCCGGACAATTGCCCCCCGACAATTCAATTTCAAATGTAATAGCAATTCAGTGCTTTAATGCTGAATTTTATTTTGAATACAAATCACGTGACTGGTTGATCAAATCAATTTCTTACTAATTTCTCAGTAAATTTTTTAGAAATCTGACAGTAAAGATATTTGTTTTTAATTACATCAATACTTGTAACAACTATCGAAGCATCTCTTTGCTCAGCCCTTCGTGGGGACTACTTTGACTTGGTGGAGGACCTCAATGATGCTAAGGGCTATGCTGAGTAGGAACACCCATGCCAGATAGGCCTTAGCTGAGAGGTCAGACAAAAAAAGTGTCCGATCGGTTGTGGGCATTCCCAGGGTGCTCGAATTCGGGGAAAGGGGATCCTGGTGGTTGCGGGAAAGCTATTCCGGAACAACACATCACTTTGGCCCCTGCTTCTCTGATAGAAAAGAACCTGAAACTAGCCCGTTCAGAGTAATCGGCAGGTTGGACCCCCCCCCTAGGTGGGTCCAGCTTGATGATTAGGTTATGCCTACAGTGGTAGTCACAGAAATAAGACACTCTCCTCCCTATCTTAACAAATTGGAATAATCTTTGAAGTTAATACATGATTTGCATAACAATAAATTTGAAGCCATTTTAGAGTAATCTGATATTATATATGGATGAATGACATGATATTAGAAATACACTCTAAAGTTATTGTGAAATTGAAGTGAAGTGATAAAAGTCACTCTGGACAAGGAAATAAGACAGTGCCATCATTTTGCGTTTTACGTGTAGATAATCAATATTTTCGTCTACTTAGTTTATTACTATGCATTTATTTGGTCCCTAATATTATTGCGATATTTTTTAGTTTCAAATCATGGGCAAAAAATAAACATTGTGGGCCTGAACAAAGGCAACTGATATTGACACTGAAAAGTAAAAATTACACCATTTCCAAAATTGCACAAATGTTCAAATGTTCCAGGTGCATGTTTTATAATGACATTAATCATGTTCAAAGAGAAAAATCAGTGGAAAATAAAATCAGAAAACCTCCACCACGTAAAACTACTGTTAAAGAAGACCCAATTATTGCAAGAATGAGTAAAAGAAACCCATTTAAGACGTCCAAGCAACCTCAGCACAGATTGGCAACTGATTATACGTAAAGTCTCTTCAAAAATCGTAAGACGACGATTGAATAATTTTCTTTACGTGGCTGTATTGCCTAGAAGAAGCCATTTGTCTCACCCATCAATCGAAAGAAGCGTTTGGAGTTTGCTAAGAAACATTTAAATAAACCGGTGGAATTTTGGAAAAAAAAATTTGTGGACTGGTGAATCAAAGTTTAATTTGTTTGGATCGTATGGAAAAGTGTATGTACCCGTCCACAAAATTGTTCAAATGATCCACGATACACAATGAAAACAGTAAAGCATGGCGGAGGTAAAATCATGGTCTGGGGAGCAATGTCCTGGCACGGTACAAGCCCACTGCATAAAATAACCGGAATAATGAATCAACATTCTTACAAAAATATCTTAGAAAATGTAATGGAGCCGTTCGCAGATGACTATTTGCCCGTCACATGGACAATGATGTATGACAACGATCCGAAACACAAAGCCAAATCTGTAACAAAATGGCTGTAATGAAAAAAGAATCAAAGTTTTGGATTGGCCACCACAGAGCCCGAACCTCAATCCAATAGAGAATATATGGGAACATGTGAAAACGAAAATTACTGAAGAAACACCTTCAAATTTAACGCAATTGCGGGCAACAATTGAAGCAGCTTGGCAGAATGTGCCAGTGGAATAATGCCAATGTCTAATTTTATTTATTTACTAGCAAAGGTACCCGGCGTTGCCCGGGATAATTACACTTGGATGTAAACAGAACAATCTCAAAAAATTAAATTAAATTTTGCAATATCTTAAAAATAAACACATGAAAATGCTTAGAATTAATACAGTAAAAATTCTTAATGAAAATTTCTAAAATATCTTTTTAAAGGCTCACAATGGTGCTGGACCTCTCCAAGGATGCCACTGGTAGTCTAAATAATTTCTTACTCACGTAATCTTACCTCAGATGTATACTTAGTGTTGTTGCAATTTCCACTCTTCTCTCGATGTGTTGAAGCAAAACTTGGCCATTCATCACTTTGTGCAGTCTAGCGGTCCCCGATTCTTCTATTTACTTGCTTCCCATTTGCTCAATACATCACGGAGCTAAAGGAGTGCTTCCTCTCTCGTCTTTCCACTCTTTCTCAATAGTCTGCTAACTCTCCATTATCTCCAGTTACTCATCATTTTTAAAGATTTTCAAGAAATTGTTAAGTACTAAGAACTCTCTTTTCTAAGAAAAGCCTGAATTGCATTGTTACAAATTGAAACTTATCCATATTACATCATCATTTTATGTTCATTGTTATAATTCTTGGAAAGATTGCTTTAACATTACATCATCATTCTGTGCTCATTGTTATTGGTGAATTGCGCGTTGATACCATTGTTGATGCGAACACAATGGGCCTATTGTTGCACAAACTTTGCCTTGCATTGTTGGTCATGAGATATATATTGTTGGTTCATGCAGTGTGTTTGTGAATTGC
>JAHWFO010012821.1:92465-109380 GCA_023313115.1 Rhysida immarginata | reverse complement strand
TTGTGCAAGTGTAATTATCCCGGGCAACGCCGGGTACCTCTTCTAGTTATATATATAGAAGATAGAAGATTTATTTATTTATTTATTTAGAAAGGAAAGGATGAATTAACCCACAGGTGCCAGTATGGTCAAGAATGACCGACAGGTAGGCCACTGAGGGGCATCCAACATATAAATAAAATACAAATGCTAACTGATTAATATAAGTCATGATAATACAGACAACAATAAACTAAACATAACAACAATAAATACGGCGTAGTAATCAACAGCTGTAACAAAGTTCGTTAAATTGAAAGTATGAATAAGAAATTACAAGAAGTAATCAGAAATAAAGGGTATCCAACCAAATATTAAAATTTGATTCGATGTTTATTGTTTAACAAGATTTTTTTCTGCGCGCAGTTTGCGCGGTAATTAGTTTCAAATTCAATTAATATTGTTGCAAATCTCGCTAATTCAAATTGTTTCGTGTGATGAATCAAACCTCGTAGACAGAAGGCCTGATAACGAAAATGTCATACATTGATACACGAGCCTAACGAGAAAGACAGGTTCCAGCACTGAAAAGTCACCTGACCAAGATAGGTTTATTAACAATGTAACTTTCATTGTTTCCATCTTGTATTTTAACAATCAATATTTTTTCCTTTGTTGGAAACAATGAAGGTTGGATTGTTAATAGACCTATCTTGGTCAGGTGACTTTTCAATGCCAGAGCCTGTATTTCTCGTTAGCCTCGTTGGCACGTCATCATTAGTCGACCAAATTTAGGGCTTACTATTGGTAGAAATAGGACGAACTCACATATTCTCCTTTATTTGTAGTTTGATGGTTGATGGTTGTCTTATTTGCTGAAGTGTTTTATTTCTGTGTCTGTGTTAAAAACGAAATCACAACAATACTATTACATGAAGCATTTAATTTCATAACTTTTTGTTGCTTAACAATTCATTGAGGTTTATGTTCATTCTTATATATAAAATGCTAAATCCTCCTGCTTCGTGCCCGTTTCCATCGTGACGAGCAACAATACAACCTTCATTGTTTTCAACAAATGAAAAAGCACTGATTGTTAAAATCCAAAAATCGCAGCCGACGAAAGAGAATATTAAAAAAAAAATCTTATATTTTTCGTAGGCTACGGTTCGAAAATATATTGTCGTCATAGATTTAACTGTACACATCTACTGACATTTAAAAATAGCACACTAAAATAAATAAATAAATCAAATTCTAAATTACGAAATTCATTGCATGTACACGATTCTTATTTTTTAATTTTAATAAAAAATAATAACATTCAAATAAAATATTTTGAAATTGGTTAACAATTCAAGTCACAAGTAGGTAACAATCCTCGCCCCCCTAACCTAAATGCCCTCGTCAAGATCCACAAGCCTAACATGCCTATACGCCCTGTGGTTAATTACTCCCCTGCCCCTGCCCATCTCGTTGCCAAGAACCTCTCCGCATTTCTCTTTAACCTTAAACTCCTTCCTAATACCTACAATGTCCGGAACTCCCTCACCCTTGCTGAATCCCTTTACTCATTTCCTACTAACGAACACCTGTCCCTTATGTCCCTTGACATCACTAACTTATATACTAATATCCCAGTCTCATCTCTGTTAAAATCCTCAAACGCCTCCTACGTAATTCCTCTCTCCCTAAACCTGATGCCAACGACCTTTTATCCATCCTGTCTGTCATTTCCTCACAAAACTACTTTTCCTTTAACAACACGTTCTATTCTCAACCTACTGGATTGGGTATGGGCTTTCCACTTAGCAGCTTCTTATCTGAAGTCTTCCTACAAAACCTCGAACTAACCTTTGTCACCCCCCTCCTTGCTAACTCCACTATCATTTCATATTTCCGATATGTGGATGACATCCTTATTATTTACGATTTCCGTTCTTCCTCCCCCACTGACATCGCTGACACTTTCAATTCCTTCTCTCCCCATATCCAATTTACCTACGAAACAGCAGTTAACAATTCCATCCCGTACCTTGACATCCTCATTACTAACAACCTCCAAACTAACCGTTTCTCGTTCTCTGTCTTCCGTAAGCCTACCATATCGTCTAATCTAATCCACTGTTCTTCCTCCCCCCCCCCCCCCCGTCCACAAACACGCTTCCCTACGCTTCTTCATTGACTGTGCCCTGAAGTTACCCCCTCAGCCCCCCTTCCCGCACCTCCGAACTCCGTATCATCCACACCCTCGCCCGTATGAACGGCTTTTCGTCCTCTACTTTCTCCCGTACCCTCCAACGACGTAGACGTGCCTTCCTTAACCCGAGTCCCCCCCCCTCCTGATATAAGCCGACGAAAGAAGCGGATTTCTCTAATATACCTCGGCCCCCATTTCTCCCGCCTCGCCAATTTCCTCTCTTCCCTTGGCCTCCAATTTTCTTTTCGTTCTCCAACCCCTTTTCTTCGTACCTTGCGCCCGTCTACCCTATCTGCATCTGACGATTTCGCCCGATCCGGAGTATATCGCCTGAACTGCGCCTTCTGCGATAAGTTTTACATAGGCTTATCGACCCGTAACTTCAATATACGTTTCAAGGAACACGTCAACTCCTACGAGAAACAAGATGGTAATTTCCACTATGCCAACCATCTTACCGATTCCGGACATACTTTGAAAACCAAAGATGAAGTGATGTCCATCTTACACAAATGCAACGACCCGTTCAAGACTGCGACCCTTGAGTCAATAGAGATATTTAAAGCCAAGAGATCTACCCTAGGCCTCCTCCTCAATTACCAAACGGATTTTGATGTCTATGCCATACTTAACTCTGTCTCCGACCTTGTATAATTTAATTTAATTTAATTTATTTATTTCCAGATATGTTTTATATAATTCTGCTTTCATTCTCCTTTGTAAATCTTCTTGTCTTCTGACAAAAAGATATGCTCTCTTTTCGGTCCGCGATTTGTTTGCTTTCCTCTTTTATCATTTTATTTGATTTCCTATAGTAATTTCTGTTATTGGTTTCATTAGTATTTTCCTATTCTTGATTTCATATAGTAATTTCTGTTATTGGTTTTCCTGTATTTTCTTTATTGGTTCACGTTTTTATTTCCATTATTTCCATTCTCCAATCTCTTTGCATACTATGTACCTTGTTTCTGTATATAAGGCCTGCGAGCCTCTTGTTGTGTTATCCTTGATAAAGCCGGGAATAAAAGGCGAAACTAGTTGGAATCTCTGTCGTCCCTATGTTATACTGCAAAGGTACTACCAATTTCATTAGTTTTTACATTTTATGATATTCGTTATATAATAATATTTTTTTATTATCAACTACGAATTGATAACAATGTTTTTGGAAGCTTATTTAGTCCTGTTTATTTGAAGCTGTCAGTTTTCTGAATCCATTTCTTAGTTTCTCTTTAATGTAATTTTCAACATGGGACAAAATAAGGAGTAAAACCTCTCGTATCAAACTTGACAGAAATACTGCAGTTAGATTAGGTGTTTTGCCGTATCCACCTTATTCCTCACCTGGCACTTTTAGAAGTCTACCTGTACAATTCTCTAAATGGGGAAAAATCATTTTCTTTTTTTTTTTTTTTGACGAATTGCAAAATGTGCTTGGATCAGTTTTTCTCCCAGAAAACTCGTCTGCGAGAAGCGAATTTTTAATTTACTCCTTTCCTGATTATTCATATATCTATTTTCCTATAATAAAACTGTAATCGACCCGGTGTCTGTACATAGAAAATATTTAAGAAAATTTTATGCGACAGGTCTGTTTTACCATGATCTTCATTATTACAGATCTGTTTTACTGAATAGCTTCCATTGTTGTTTTTGGCATTTCTCCTTTATTACAGGTCTGTAATAATGATTTTTCAATTGAAAAATGGAAGGAAAAATTCTGCGACCCTGATTCGAACCAGGAACCTCGACTATCATGGCCGACGCCTCTACCAAAACACTAACAAAAACTGTTTGTCTGTAATAATAAAGGAGGTCATGTCCAAAAGCCACAGCACTAACAAAAGTCAAAACAATCAGTTTTAGAGTTTTTGTCTGTCTGTCTGTTTGTTACCTCATCACGCAAAAACTACTACACGAAAATTAACGCAGTTTTCACAGCTGCGTTGTTTTATGTGTAACTTAAAAATGGTGTATGATTTATCGTTTGATTCGGTTTGGTGTTAACGTCCTTTTCAACTGTCGTAGTCATTTCAGGACGGCGTTCTAGGGGCCGCAAATTTTGCCTCGCAAGGGTTCTTTAACGTGCAGCCGGCAAACGACTACACGGGACTAACGGCTTTACTTCCCTTCCGAAAGAAGTGCGTGATCTCAGGATTTTCCCCCTGAAAAAATCCTCGTCGTCCTCGGCCGGGGTCGAACCCGCATCCTCGGGCATCAGAGGCAATCACGCAACCACTGAGCCACCGTGGCCAATGTATGATTTATCGTGATATGCCGTCTAGAAGCAGAGTTCTAGGGTAAACTATAGAAGCTGAAATGCGGTCAAAGTATACTTTAGTTATTAAACAAACAACAGACGGGGATACAAGCAAATATCTATACTTAGCAACTTCTTTAACTATATTCTCGTGTAGAATTTTTAAACATCTACGCAGACAAATTCATGGGCAACAGCTAGTTATTGAATAAAATTGTTTACAGTATGAAAGTTTTGTGTTTCAATTTCACCTGAAAATAAGAATTTTTCTTTTTACTCGACCCAGTAGTTTGGTTCGAATTTACTGCGTCGTAATAAATTTTCTTTTAGTTCCGTGATTTTTTCACGGGTGAAATACTCGCATATACAGGGTGTTTCAAATACAGTGTAATAGTGGAATATCTGGGAAAAAAGCACACCGGATCGAAAAAATAAATAACAAGCGTTTAATATTTTTTAAAAAGCTATCCAATGATACAACTCGATCCCCTGAGGGCGGAGGAGGGTATAACTTTGAAATCTTAATTAGGAACCCCTATTTTTAATGGTATTATGAGATTGTACACAATGTTTGAGAAATGTTTTATTCTTGGCATTTTTTTTCAATTAATCTAACCGTTTAGTAGATAGAGGCACTGAAAGTGTGGAACCCTATTTTATCGATAAAGACAAAGAGATAGAGGGTGGGTCTATTCTATAGGGTGATTCAGTCAATTTCTGACCATTTCAGTACTATGATTTATTGACCCATTAATTTTTACAAACTTAGCATTTCAGTATGATATTTTAGGCAGTTCGGAGTTCTTATCTCGGTGAAAAGTCTTGATGATATGCTCAATGTGGCCACCAAGAACGTTTTGAACTGCTCGCAGCCGAAAGGTGAAGTTGTTCATAACTCTATCCAGGATTTCTGCATCCACAAGGGTGCAGCAGTCGACGATGCTTTGTTGCAGCTTTGGTCTAGGGTTCTTGGTGCTGTAGTGAACACATTGTCTTTAAGGAACCCCCAGAGATAAAAATCACATGGGTTTAGGTCAGGACTCGTAGGGGGCTAAAGAAAGCCACCCCCGAATCGATCTGGAAACCTGTTTGAAATGACACGATTTCCGAATTTCTGATTGAGAAAGTCTAGCACTTCATTAGTAGTGTGAGGCCTAGCCCCATCCTGTTGAAACCATTGATGTCGAAGCGGTATACGCCTCCTTCGCAGCTCGGGGATGAAGAAGGTTTCCAACATGTTAAGGTAAGCCTGTGACGTTACGGTGCCCTCAAAAAAGAACGGACCAATGATGCCTCTTTTGGAAATCGCGCACACAGCCATAACCTTTCGTGGATGAAGAGGTGACTTATGGATCTCATGAGGGTGCTGGGAACCCCAAAAACGAACTTTGTGTTTATTAACGTCACTTGCCAGATGGAAGAAGGTCTCATCTGACACCCACAGGTTGTCCACAATGTCCTGATTGGATTCCATTTCTGCTCCAAACTCCATCGCAAATTGTTGTCGCTTCTGTCTTCCAGTGTCTGTTAACTCCTGATAAACATGGATCTTATACGGGAATAGGTGTAAACCCTTTCTCAAAATTCGCCACGTCGTGGTATACGACAGCCCGTCTTCAATGGATAGGCGGCGAACAGAATTTTTGGTAGGGGAATCGACCAACCTTGTGCGAACAGTTTCGACAACTTCGGCCATTCGAACACGAGCTTCGCTCCCGCCTTTTTTCTTGCCTTTAACACATCCAGTGGCACGAAATTGCTCGACAAAATCCATGATTGCTTGCCTGCCTGGTGCGTCTTGACACTTATACTCCTTCCGGAACTTTCTTTGCACGGTTACAGGTGATTTTGTCTCGAAATGCCATTCGACAACCTTGCATTTCTGCTCTGTTGATAAAGCGGGCGCCATTTTTCAACAATACGATTTTCATGCAGCGCCGTTGCAACAATAGAAATTCTAACTATTTAGAAATTCGATATGGCGCTCATATTCTTTCAATTGTTTATCCCTAATGCACGTCATTCGAGTGAAATGGTCAGAAATTGACTGAATCACCCTGGACTTCAAGTATCTGAAGTCAGGATTTCTGAAATCCAACATTTTTTAGTATAAAAGCAGAGTCCGTGCTCACATGTGAGTACTAACGAGCACGTGTTACGATGTTTAATGCATAACTCGGAAACGACTCGTTTGAATTCGATCAAATTTTAACGGTATACACAATTGTATGTACCCTATTATTCCCACAAATTTCATTAAGAATAATTAGAACCTGTTATTAATTTGGTGATCTTGGTGGCGGCATTTTTATTTCTGTTCATATCTCAGTTATCGTTCAAATTCGGACCCATGTTCATATGAACTTTTTTGCTTAGAATCATCCATACTACCAAATCTTCTTTCATTCATTACCGGACAATCTGTACAACCACAACAATACACAATAAAACTGACATTTGCACTTCACATGTACGTTGTTTTATTACTGCGTGAGTTGCAAATTTTTAAAATGTGAGGTTTTATTTGTATTCTTATCTCTAGATGATTAGTGTCTTGTTTTTGTTGTGACTACCTTTTGTTTAATTAAAGAAAGGT
Organism: Rhysida immarginata; assembly: GCA_023313115.1. Classification (NCBI taxonomy): domain Eukaryota; kingdom Metazoa; phylum Arthropoda; class Chilopoda; order Scolopendromorpha; family Scolopendridae; genus Rhysida; species Rhysida immarginata. The sequence goes on along the minus strand of JAHWFO010012821.1, from coordinate 102,345 downwards.
ATGAAACAAAAAATTATGTACATAAAAGACAACGATTTTACAAAATGCATTCAAAACTCTATTATTGTTTTAAATACAAAAATTAACAATCTGTTGGACTAATGTTACAAACGAAGAAAGAACACCATATAAAAATAGTGTTTTAAATGCATTTTGTAATCGTTGTGTTTTATGTATATAATTTTTTGCTTCATGCCTTTCTTTAATTATTCTTATCCACATGCTGTTATTCTATGTTTCCTTTTGTTTGTGTAAAATATATTTTATCTTGCGATTCACTTTGTTGTGTATCAAAGCCGTTGACGCGCCCATAATTCGCAACACCCTGATGGAATGGTCTAATCCATATGCAATTTGCAATATTTGCATACAATGGGTCAGAGTATAAATGATTAGATTTTCAGAGTAATTGCTTGAAAGAACACCATGCCTCGACGACGACGAAGGGTACCATATCAACAGCTGACAGACTTTGAAAGAGGACGCATAATTGGTCTGCGTGAAGCGGGATGGTCGTATCGTGACATTGCTGCTCGTGTAGGACGTAATGCAACGACAGTTATGCGTGCATGGAGGCAGTGGAGCGAAGAGAACAGGGCACACCGAAGACCAGGCTCAGGAAGACCCAGCACGACGACACCGCGAGATGACAGACACCTCTATCGCATGTGTGTAGCAGATCGTACAGCCACTTCCACAGTGTTAGCACAACAGTGGGGTGCTACAGTAGGCAGGACAATGTCTGCTAGCACTGTACGACGCCGTTTGATTTCCAGAGGATTGATGGCACGAGTACCATTGTTGCGGATTCCTTTGACTCAAAACCACCGGCGCCTCAGGTTGCAATGGGCCCATCAACACCAACAGTGGCAAGCTGAATGGCAACAAGTTGTGTTTTCGGATGAGTCAAGGTTTAACTTGCAGCACCATGACGGCAGGATACGAGTCAGAAGACATCGTGGCGAGCGCGACCTTCCAGAATGCATCCTGCAGCGTCATTCAGGACAAACGCCAGGGGTGATGGTGTGGGGTGCAATCAGTTACCATGGCCGTTCCCGTCTGATCAGAATCCATGGCAATCTGAACAGTGACCGGTACATCAGGGAAGTTGTGCAACCCGAGGTCATCCCCTTCCTGCAGAACCTTCCAGGCGCTGTATTCCAACAGGACAATGCCCGACTGCATGTGGCCAGAAATGTCCTCGCCTTTTTCCAAGCACATCAGACGCCCTTGTTCCCCTGGCCTGCTCGTTCACCAGACATGTGCCCAATCGAACATGTGTGGGACAGGGTTGCTCATCGATTGGCTCGTCAGACTCCTGCAGCAGCAACTGTGGATGAACTGCATACCCGTGTAGACAGAGCATGGCAGGACATTCCCCAGGCCCTTATTCAGAGCTTGTTTGACTCAATGCCACGACGTTTAGAGGCTGTAATTGCATCCCACGGTGGTTTCACCCGATACTAATGTGACAATAAAACGCATTGTATTGACCTGAAAATCTAATAGTTTCTTTTCTGACCCATGATATGCAAATGCTCCAAATTTAATGCAGATTGGGATATTCCATCAGGGTGTTGCGATTTTTATAAACAGTAGTGTATCAAACATTTCATTCTTGGTGTTCTTTCTTCATTTTCCGGTAGTGATTTACTTTAATAAAATTGGTTTGGAGGGGGTGTCCGGAAAAGTTTGATTACTTGTTTATGCCCTGCTCGTCTGCATTTAACCCTTTTGAATTTAATGTAGATTTACTATCCTTCCCAAATTTTTTACCTAAATATCGGTGTCACGTCTTGTAATCAAGTTTCCAGTTAAGGATATCCTGATGAATATCTTTTGCTATTCGTTGGACAGAGATGGTTCATATGAAAAGGATTGCAGCAATGAACACTCTACAAATGCACTAGGAACTTTAGTTAAGTAACTTTCTCATTTTGACGGTAGCCTAGGAGAATCATAAAATGTATCACAATTTTCTTATTTTTTTGAGGCAATTGTCATTATTTTATGGTTTTTAAATTCTGAATAAATTTAAATAATAAATTTTTAATTTTATTATGTTTTTTATGTTAAATAACTTTTGGATAAAAATTTTTTTTTTAACTTTCTAATAAGTCAAAATGTAAAGTTTGAAGCGTCATTTACACCACATAACACGCAATTATATTCTAAATGAGCATCTGTTGCTGTGTTTGCTTTCGTGTCCGAACAGTTTCGATAAGGTGACGACGGTAGCCAGCTGCTGTCGTACTAATCATCAACTTGGCCGATGAAGCATGTCATTACAATATTAGACACCATAATCTCACTCTTTTATCGTATAATGAGATTTTTCCTGGAAGATCTTACGTCCCAACAAATTAATAACCCTACTCTACTCTCGTCTCTAATTGCTCATTAATTAAATGTGGGAGCGACTACTTCTAATGCGTTGATTTCGTTTCATATCGTGTTAGCTACTTTATGACGTCCGCGTTATGCAAACAGCGCCAGCTCTCTCCAGACGTCGATTTTTTTGGAATTATTTCGAATATTATTTCTTTTCCTTGGTCTAAAGCGTTTTAACTCTTCAGCGTAAGCTCGCTTTTGTGGAGCTTCAGAATTGTCAGACGTATCGTACGAGGTGTGGCAATAAAGAAACAAGTATGGTTTGCAGCAGGGATATACAAAGTACTGCTGTTTTTGTCTCTGGGACAACAGAGCAATCGATTTGCACTACATTAAAAAACAACTGGCTTAGAAGACTGGAGAAGAATGTACTCCCTGCACCGCTCCATGCGAATTTTCCATTGTTGGAGGCTGTGCTGCAGGTCATCTTGTGTTATGCTGTTCAAGTGTTGCGTCGCTTTTGGTCTCACTGCATCACAGACTCGAACCGGGTCCCTTTGAGCGTAGACTTGACTTTCGGAAAGAGAAAAAAGTCGCACGGTGCTAGGTCCGGAGAGTACGGTAGATGTTCCGTCACTGGAATGTTGTTTTTCGCCAAATACCTCCTCACAGATATCGCGTTGTGCTGTTGAAGAATCCATGAGGCATTCTTCCACAAGTCGGGTCTCCTTCGTCGTTCACGTTCGTTCTGCAAAATCTAACACTTATTGGTGTTGGTATGTTCAGAAATTGCTCGAATGCTCAGTTTTCGACGGAATGTCCTAATCTAACCTTACACTCAAAATCCGCTTCTAACACTAGTTACGGCAGACAAACCGCCGCCCGTGAATGAAACTTTGTGTGACGGTATTCATCCAGTTGCAGAAGGAACGATTGGAAGAATATATACTCTTTTGGCTCCCCGTAGAGGTTTTATTTCCTGTGCAAAATCTGTAATAATAATACCAAAATAATTAAAAGTTTGCTTCCCATGATGTTAAGGTAAATAAGATGATCAATTGAGCTTAGTGTTTCTATCACATATTGTATAATTAATGTTGTACCATGTAGGCTAACAGCACAACACAATTGCAATTCGTAATTGAAATGTGATATGGTTTTAGATTTTAATTTGTTATACGGGAAAGAGTTTTGCATGACTGTTGAGCTCTATAAAGAGTATTAATGGAGCAGTGAGATTCGCTAGATCAAAGTGTCGTCTCTTCCCGTGCGCTGTACCTTAAAGCTAAGGGCTATACTGGTTATAGCCCCTTTCCAGGAACTGACAATTCTCGATTCGAGAAATTCGATTTAACAAACTAGATTCGCGGATCTATTTTTAGGATTCTAATCTAGTTCCACGAATCGAGTTTCTAGCTAGTTTGTCTGATTGCATTATGACATGGTTTGAAAGTGCAGTATGCAGTGCATTCTGACTTTGTCAACAATACGGATACCCAACAAAGGCGCAGAATTTTGTATATTTCTCTATTTATGCGTTAAAAATATCTGTTGTTTACTAATCAACAGATTAGTCCATTAGCTTTATTATCAGCATCATAATTTATATATTTTATGTAGAATTACCAAACCAATCACAGCTCGGCCAGTACTGCTCCCCTAGGCGGATCCACAACCGACCAGACACTTTTAATCTGGCCCCTCAGCTAAGGCTTGTCTGGCATCAGTATCCCTAAAACCCAGTTTCCATGAACCGAGTCTTTTTCGGTACGGTTCACGAAACTAGATCCGTATGCCGTGGAACCGAAACTCGTTTCACCAACCGCGTTTGAAACTCGTTTCATTGACGAAACTAGTTTCGCATCGCAGGCTCGCAACGGAGGTTTCATTCATATGTCTTCAGCGTGTGTGGCGACCTGTATTTAGTGGAAAGGGGGAGCCTGGTGCTTGCGGGAAGGCTATTCCGAAACAACACACGACTTTGGCCCCTGGTTCTCTGAAAGAAGGGAACCTGAAACAAGCCCCTTCCTACTGATCGACCTCCCGGGCCTCCTTGGAGGTCCAGTTTTAAGTTAGGCTTTGCCTATACCACTCCGTATCCCCTTGTTGAGCTCTGTGATGGGTAGGGAGTGAGGGGGGATGAACTTAGTTTTATAATATATTAGCTGATTACCCGGCGTTGCTCGAGATTTTATCTGTCCCTGTCAGGTCATCAGACGAGAAGAGATGACATGGTTTTCGAAGCTGGCGGCTTGGCATCATGCTAGCAGGTGCCGAACCTGAAGAGCTGGCAAGAGAACGTGGCAAGAGCTGGCAAGAGCAGAGGACGAGGAGTGTGTAGTTGCGGCTCAGAATCCCGCGAGGACGAATAAAGAGAGGCAAGGAAAGTGCGAGACAGAGCATTAGAGAGAGCCTTAATCCATAGCCAGGAGGATTAGAACCGATCTCACCGACCTAAGTGATTAAATTCTTTTGTCGGTAAGTGTTAGTGCTAGTCATTTCACTTACTGGACTTGACCTTCTTTACCGGACTTGACCCACACCCTTTAGTGACTTTTGGTGCATGCCCCCATCAGTGACTTTTTTTTCAAAAGATCATGGACAGCATGGTCTTGCTTGTGGCAGACAGATACTACCCCGTCTGTGAGTTTATGAAGACGATGTATGCCAAGACTGGCATACCGCCGAATTTGTCATCTGAGAACTCGCCAATTTTAATTGTCCAGAAACTCCTATTCGGAGGCGAGGGTGCTATACCAGTCTTTGGCCATAGCGGATCGCATCATAGGTGCGGAATATGTGAAAGTGGGCAACATCACCGTCCACTTCTACTACAAAGCTGACCCGTCCCATCTGTCAGTGTACGTCAGGTGCATCTGCGTATATCAAGAGCTGCTTTGAGGACTACGGAGAAGTGTTGGGTCTTCGTCGGCCCGACTACCGAGACATCCCACATCTTCAGATTGGCGACATCATCCTTGATATGCGTCTGGAGAGACATCCCAGATTCTCTTGTGATGCATGGAAAATGTATCTTTATACAATAAAAGGGGATAAGGAAATGCTGCTGGTACTGTCGGAAAAGTACCCACGTCAAGAGAGATTGCCCTCCGTGGGCACTACCTTGACGTGGTGGGGGGGGGGCTTGAGTGCCTCAGTGATGCTAAGGGCTATGCTGGATTTGGTCACCCATGCCAGACAGGCCTTAGCAGAGAGGCCAGACTAAAAGTGTCCGATTAGTTGTGGACACTCCCAAAGGGGCCGGTGCTCGCAGTGGAGGAATGTTTTCAACATGGTCTCAATTGCGACCAGTACGTCCAACTGCGTGTTTGCCGTGCGTAGCGACCCCATTATTCTGGGGAAAGTGGGATCCTGGTGGTTGAGTGAAGGCTTTCCGGAACAGTACACCACTTTGGCCCATGCTTCTTGGAAGGATGGGTAGCCTGGATGAGCCCGTCCAGATCAATCGGCTGGTCGTCGCTCCTTGGAGATTTGGCCATAGGGTTAGGTGCTGCCTATATCTCTCTCTCGTATCCCTGATATCAATGTGCATAACCTTGTTGGGCTCGGTGGTGGGTGGGGAGCGAGGGAGATGAAATTAAATTTCATTTACTATGAAAAACCAACACCCAAAACAAAAAAACGATCATGACGAGAGATCTAGTCCGAGACCGCCAAAGAATCCGAAGTTTTTGGAGATGAAATTGGCAGGTGGGGAGTCGTTCAAGACCATTTCGCCATTTTTTATTGCAAAAGAACTTAAACGGCTCGTTGGGGATATAAAACATGTAAAAAGACTTTTTAATGGCCATCTACTTATTGAAGTCGTTACAGATAAACAAGCTACCACCCTTTTATCCTTGAAAAGGTACGCGGGAAAAACCGGTTTCGGTTTCCTCCCACGCAACCTTAAATTATAAGAAAGGTGTTTTTACGTGCCAGGACCTGGAAGGAATAGAAGATGAGGAAATCGTTGCCGAATTGGAAGATCAATTTTTTGTTGACATTCGCCGGATCGCTCCAAGGAGGAATGGTGTTTCTCATCCTACAGATTTCTTCATTGTTACTTGTGAGGGTACAGTTTTACCTGAAACCATATACATCGGTTACATTCACTGTCACGTGAAACCCTTTATTCCCAACCCTGCCCGGACATGAGATGGAATCGTGTTCAAACGACTTCCGCTGCTGTGACTGTAAGGGTGTACACTCTGTCCTTTCAAGAGACTGTCCTATGTGGCGGAAGGAAAAGAAAATCCAAGAGGTTCGTGTCCTTGGAGGTTTGTCTTTTTCGGAAGCACGTTGGCAGGTAGAACTGAATAAAGTTCGAAATTACGCATCTGTAGTTAAGAGTTGCATTTCGGTTATGTCAGTTGGTACTATAACAGATTTACGTATTGCCGATTTTTCCTGTGGAACTTCCACTTCCACAGAACCACCTACTAGCACTAGTCGGACTTCGAAATCGATTACACCAACAGAAACTCCTCCAAAAACTTCGGAAAGAGAAGATGGCAAGAAACGCTCTCTGAAAGAGGATATGTGATAGATGAAGTTTTGAAATCTTTTAACATAAATTTGTTAAACGATGGCTCGCCAACATTTCTCCTCTTCATCTTTCGCACCTAATTTAGCATGCAGCGTATTTCAGATTTACACGGTAGTGATCATTTCCCGAATTGTATTTCCCTGAGTTCTACTTCTTTTTCCAAATCTCTACTACGTTGGAAATTGGATAAAACAGACTGGCAGGTCTTCCCATACCACCTAGAATTTGAGAATAAAACATCCTTTCCATCTGTAGATGAGTCTGTAGAGGATTTCACTTCCCGCATCTTCCATGCGGCAAAAAAATCCGTTCCTAAATTTAGACCCTCTTCCACGAAAATTCAAGTGCCATGGTGGAATGACGAATGTGGCCTAGCGGTTCGAGAACGTAAGAGAGCTCTCCGCATTTTTTCCGCACAACCCACTCTTGAGAGTTTATCAATTAAAAGCAGTAAAGGGCCAGTTGTAAACTAATCATTTCCACAAATAAACTCGGATGAAGGGATTATATCTCCTCCATTAATAAAATAACTCCTCTTCCAAACTATCTGCAAGATGATTAGGAAAATAAATAGGAAACGACTACCGGATAACCTCCCTTCTCTCATTCAAAATGGTCATACGTATTTTGACCCACATGAGGTAGCTAATATTCTCGGAAGAACATTTCTTGATGTTTTTACTTACTTACTTACTTTTCAAACCTGCTTATCCGTTAGGGTTCTCGGGGGCAGCAGCCCTATGGAGGCTCTCCAGCGATCGGGATCTTCCGCCATCAGGTGCATGTCCTCCCTGGTAATACCCAAGCGACTCGAACCCAGATTCTCCACGTAGTCTAGCCACCTGGTTCTAGGCCGAGCCCTTGTTCTCTTATCCACTGGCTTGGAAAAATAACAACTGCCTAGGGAGACCAGTTTGCGGCATCCGTATCACGTGGCCGTACCAGCGCAACTGAGATCTCTCAATACGGAGAAGTAGCGGCTCAACACCTAAAGACTCCCTTATGGTGCTGCTGTGCACTCTATCTGGTAGGGTAACACCTGCCACACCTCTCAGAAATCTCATTTCGGCTGCTTGTACCCGCGATCGCACTCTTTCGGTCATTACCCAAGGTACATGACCATAGCTGAGAATGGGGACAAAGATAGATTTGAAGACGGAGAGCTTGGCTTCGTTTGCCAGCTCACGTTTCGTTACCACGGATCGCCACAGTTCACGTCTGACACAGTTTGCTGCTCCGATCCGAGCATCCAATTCTTTCTCCTGCCGTCCATCACTCGTGAATGCAATCCCGAGATACTTGAATTTCTCCCCCTGTCTGAATGAGGCTCCCCTAACATGGAGAGCACATTGATGTTTCACAAATAAAAAATTATTCAGCCTTCTTTCAAAGACGAAAACTTCTTGAAGAATCGCGTGCTAAAAATTTTAAATCCCGAAACCTCGAAAAATATAACCTTCCGTTTTCTTTACGGGAACTCCATTATGCCCTTTGTTGCTCCAGAGATTCTGCTCCAGGGCCAGATGGAATCTTATACTCTTTCCTGAAACATCTCATGCAGGAAGCTTATGTTTACCTTCTCTCATTGTATAACTACATTTGGTCATTAGGAGAGATTCCAACTTTATGGAGAGAAGCAATTGTTATTGTTATTCCAAAACCGAATAAAGACCACTCTTGCCTTTCAAACTATCGACCAAATCCATTAACTGGCTGTCTGTGCAAAGTCTTGGAAAGGATGGTCTTCGTCCGACTTATGTGGTACTTCGAAAAAACCACCTATTGTCTAGGTTTCAGTGCGGTTTCCGCAAATGTCGCTCAACTGTTGATCACCTTCTTTTGTTGGAGCACGAGATTCAATTCGCACAGAGACAGGGACAACATGTCGCAGGGGTTTTTTTCGACCTGGAAAAAACCTATGATACAACTTGGAGTATGGAATAGCAATACTTTTGCGGAAATATGGCCTTTCAGGACATCTTTCTTCTTTCCTGTGTAAGTCAAACAACCGTTGAAATCATACTCCCAGCCGAAATATTTCATCTTGGAATGGTTCAAAACCAAACCTTGACACAAGAGATAACGCTCCGACTGGTTGACCAGCAGCTGCAAACCCTGGCTATCGCTGGAAAGGATAAGGAGATCGTCAGCGTAGGCCATAGCATAGATGGAGATCCTGGACACGACCTCCAACCCTCCCTCATTGCTGTTAAGCCTAGCCAAGAGGGGGTCCAACATCAAATTAAACAAAAACGGCAAAAGTGGATTGCCCTGCGCTATCCCGCTTCTAAGCGGGACCGTCACTTCATCATCGCGGCCATTCCAACTGTACGTCGTCGTGGCCCGATCGTACAGGTCCTCCACAAGATGGCAGTATTTGCGGATGGATGCCGCTGCCCACCAAAGACCATAACAGCGCATGTGATACGCTATCAAAAGCCTTCGCAATGTCAAGCGATCAGGCATAAAAGGGCTAAATAATAAATTTCTGCTAGGAAATGTTGGAATAAATTTCTGCTAGGACTTGAGCAGGAACATATCGCGGACCTTCCACCGTTAGCTCATCAGGACTAGGAGCGGTGCTTATCCTGGCGGATTTTACAGCCGTCTGGATATCCACGACAGATGGTAAATCGAAGGATATGGGCTGGGCGACCATAGCCGCTCGCCCAATCCTCCGTGGAGGCTGCGTATGCTGACCTGCAAAGAGGGGTCAAAGACCCTGTGGATTTCCGGTAAACCAAAGGTTCCCACAGAAGCCTCCTTCTCCTCCCGCATAAGAGCATCGCAACAGACACCGGGACCCCGAGAGTACAGCTGTTGGTGACGCTTATACCTCTCCCGCTTTCGAGCAGCTTGATTACGAGGAGGAATGGGATCACTCCTGGCTGATGGCCCCTAATGGGCCGGTCGCTCTACCATATAACGACCCCTCCGTGGGCACTACCTTGATGTGGTGGAGGGGCTTGAGTGCCTCAGTGATGCTAAGGGCTATGCTGG
>JAHWFO010012821.1:0-82465 GCA_023313115.1 Rhysida immarginata | reverse complement strand
ATTCACCAATAACAATGAGCTCAAAATGATGATGCAATGATAAAGCAGTCCTTTCCAAGAATTATAACAATGCAATATGGATAAGTTTCAATTTGTAACACTGCATAGAATTCCTGTTATTCAGGCTTTTCTTAGAAAAGAGAGTTCTTAGTACTTAACAATTTCTTGAAAATCTTTAAAAATGATCAGTAAATGGAGACAATGGAGAGTTAGCAGACTATTGAGAAAGAGTGGAAAGACGAGAGAGGAAGCACTCCTTTAGCTCCGTGATGTATTGAGCAAATGGGAAGCAAGTAAATAGAAGATTCCGCGACCGCTAGACTGCACAAAGTGATGAATGGCCAAATTTTGCTTCAACACATCGAGAGAAGAGTGGAAATTGCAACAACACTAAGTATACATCTGAGGTAAGATTACGTGAGTAAGAAATTATTTAAAATAGCAGTGGCATGCTTGGAGGTCCAGCCATTGTGAGCCTTTAAAAAGTTTTTTTTAGAATTTTCATTAAGAATTTTTACTGTATTAATTCTAAGCATTTTCATGTGTTTATTTTTAAGATATTGCAAAATTTAATTTAATTTTTTGAGATTGTTCTGTTTACATCCAAGTGTAATTATCCCGGGCAACGCCGGGTACCTTTGCTAGTCTTTCTATATATATAAAGAAGGATGTTTGTTTGTGGGTTTGTTTGTTTGTTTTTTATACAAATCTACAGTTTTATTCCGATTTTGATAAAATTTCGCTTACATGACCTTCAAAGCATGAGGAAGGTCACTGTCTACCTCAGATTTCGAAAAAATAATAATTATTGATAAAAAATCGATATTCATGGTTATGGCAGGGTATATTAATGAGAAATATCTCATGACCAACAATGCAAATAAAAGTTTGTGCAACAATAGGTATCAACAATGGTGTCAACACGCAATGCACCAACACTATGCAAGGATTAACAATATACGTCTCATGACCAACAATGCAAGGCAAAATTTGTGCAATATAGAATTCAATGCAAAGAATTCCTGTTATTCAGGCTTTTCTTAGAAAAGAGAATTCTTAGTACTTAACAATTTCTTGAAAATCTTTAAAAATGATCAGTAACTGGAGATAATGAGTTAGCAGACTATTGAGAAAGAGTGAAAGACGATGGAGGAAGCACTCCTTTAGCTCCGTGCTGTATTGAGCAAATGGTAAGCAAGTAAATAGAAGAATCGGCGACCGCTAAACTACACAAAGTGATGAATGGCCAATTTTTGCTTCAAGACATCGAAAGAAGAAAGGAAATTGCAACACCGGGTCCTCTGCTAGTTGTTTAATAAAAGAAAGGAAGTTGAATCTTGCCTTTTCGGAAAAGGGAGAGGTGAGCTCGGTTCAGTTTCCTGTAGGTTCGTCTAGAAACTCTAAATTCATAAATTCACCCACAACTTTCTTTTTTCTTAGAATCGCAGCCAACAATTTATAGAGAAGCAGGTTCAAATTAATTTCGTTCATTAATACTTTTAAAATCTGATAGAATAATAATAATAATAAAATCTGACAGAATAATCAAGAAAGTGTTTCGAGATTTTTCTGTTCGATACGGTATTATGAATTCTCATTATACATAAAAAATCTTTTTTAAAAAAAATTAAATAAGCATTTATTCGGACATGTGTAATTTTTTGCCTAGAAATGTCTGTTATTGTTGTTTTTTTATTTTAAGTATTTTATTGTATACTTTTTTCTTATTCGACATCAAAGCCAGCCAAATACTTTGTGAAATGGAAATAGGAATTAAGAATATTAGAAATAAACACGACTAAAAGCTGATTAAAATCGAAAGGAAATGAAATAAAAAAATTACTCTACTTCAATCAATTCCCTAAACGTTCCTGTTTGCTAAACTTTATCAGTCGAGCTATTTCCTTCACACGCACCATATTAAAAGATGGCATCTCATTTTACATACTTATCCAGTTTTTCCTTCGCCTCATCTTTTTGACACAGTCTACCTACAAGTAGACGAACACATTCCGATTTCTAAAGGTAAATTACAATTTATTACCATTAATGCAGCCATTATTTCTTTTTCTTTGCATTATAAATACGCGTTATTGGAAAGGTAATATCATATACAACTTTAAACTAAAGCTATATAATGGCGTAAATTTTGTTTACCAACTGGCCGTGCAAGGTGTTTCTTATAATAGAATAAACAATCAGAATTTTTATTAGATTTTTTATAATTCTTGTTTAGCTAACGAAACTAATATTTCGAGAAAATTTTCATTTTTTTTAACCTTTTATTTGTAATTGTCTGAAGATGACGCCGGAACATCATTGGATGCTTAGTTATTAGAAACTAATTTATTCTTATCCCTAATGAACTAAATTGGAATTCGCATATAAGGTACGCACAAAATTTGGGAAGTGTGTCTTTGCGATCGCTGAGCGTGACCCTCCTATTCACTGCTGAATTAAGCCTCTAGCGGGCTCTGGACAAAATTTAAATGGGGCCTGGAGGGCACTTGTGATTTTCCAAATAAGGAAATTGTTTTAAAAAGGAAACAATAAAAAATATTTAATTTAAAATAAAATTAAAAATTAATAACAGTTTTAATTATTTTAAGTTTATAGATTTTAACATAAATGTTGAGTAATTTATTTAATTTAGATAAATAAAAAAAAGCTGTAAACTAAAGCTTTTAATCTGTAATATTAAGAACATCTAAGTAAATACAAGTAAATTTATAATAGGAGGGTCACTTACAAAGTCATGGCAACTATATATTTTTTGCAGATAAATGTGTTGTTATACAAACACAATACACAATGTACTTCATTAGTAATTCCGGGTGGTTATAATTAAAGTTCCCCACTTCTGCGCGAGCTGCAGACCGGGTTATTCCACGGATAATGATGAATACAGTCCGTCCCAAAAGTTTATAGACATCAATATAATGCATGTATCAAAGGAACAAAAAGAAATACGACTGAGTTCAAATAGGTTTATTATTAAACATACAACTTGTATTTAACCAAAACGACAATGACAATAAACTTACATTAGCGTATTGTTATAGCAAATAAACGAAAAGAGCATTGTCCCAAAAATATATAAAATGCATGGAAATCTCAAATTTACAAGAAAACACTTGGTTCTCAAAAGCATATCGATTTTCCGTTGTTTCGTATGACACCATATATACAATTTTCCATAGAAAGAATCAAAGTTTTAACGTTTTAGGATCTAAATTGTACCAAGCATACTCGATTGATGTCTTGAGTTCATTGATAGACGAATATTGACGTCCATTGCCATAAACTTCCCGAGATAAAATGCCCCACATATTCTCAATGGAATTCAGGTCAGGACTCATCGGTGGCCAGTCAAGAACAGATACATTTTTTCTGTTTAGATAGTCTTTTGTAGCATTGGATGTATGGATGGATGCGTTATCGTGCTGAAAAATCTAATTCTTTCCTCCCAAAATTTCACTGAACGGAATCAAATGACTTTGTAGTGTCTCTATATACTTTTCTGAGTTTTGTTGTCCATCTAAAAATGCTAACGACGCTTGACGATTATATGAAAAGGCCGCCCATATCATCACCGATCCACCACCTTGTTGTCTGCTAAAAAATGTTCGGAGCTCTTTCCTTAAATCATGCCAGTAGCTTGCATATCCATCAGGACTATCCAGATTCCATTTCTTTTCATCACTGAACAGCACACTCAGCCATTTATCACCTTATGATATGTGCTGACGAGCCCACTGCGACCTCTTCTTTTGGTGAAGCTTTGTGAGTGGCAGTTTACGTCTCATTTTCTTGTGAATAAGGTAACCATCTTCTTTAATACGTCTGTGAAGCGTATTCTTTAATATATGCAAATGTGAACTAACAGTAATGTTACGTGTGGACATTTTCTGGGAGGAAGCTATTCTCAGTATCTGTCTATCATCACGAGAGCTTGTCACACGTGGTCTTCCTGAACGATGTTTTGGTTGGTGTGGCTCTCTATGAGCTAGAACTCGGTAAATAATACTTTTAGAACGGTTTAACGCATTGGAAATGTCAGGAGTAGATTCACCCTGCGATTTTAAGCTGAATATTCTGGCAACCTCATCAGCTGTTAACTGGGAAGCTCTAGGCATTTCGTTGATGAGTAAAATGTTGCTCTTGAGCCATTTCACAGCATATTTAAACACCCCAAACCTTGCATCATGACTAAATATTTACATATTGCATAAAATTATGTTGTTCTATAAACTTTTGGGACACAGCATTTTCAATGGTTTATCATAAACATTTTCAATGCCTTTCTGAAAAGTAAAATTTTTATCTTGTTTGCTTATTATCAACTTGCACATGCTTTCATTCAAAACCCAAAAACTTTCCATGACATCATTGACGTCGTAGTGACGTAATCAGCAAATTCTCTGGACAGCATGGGGAAGAGAATTCCAACGGAAAATTTATTAGTGCATACGGTTGCCACCAGGGGGAAAAGTGGCGCGGCAAGATCATATACACAGAAGGTAGTAATGCACTACTGGCATGCTGTTAGAGTGGGGGTTCCCAAACTTTTTCGACTCACGAACCCATTTCAAAAAATTTTTCGACTCGCGAAACCCTTTCACAAAGATCTGAGAAGCGCGAACTTATAAATATACGACCATATATGTATACAGTACAATAATCCGCCATTACAGAAAAATTTTGGCGAACCCCAGTTTGGGAAACCCTGTGTTAGAGGGGCAGGACAGAGTGCTCAACAGTAGCACGAAATTTCTCCCGTGAAATGGCTGCAACAAACGAATGATGTTGGCTTTCAGTTCAGTCAAGGTCCTTTCACCTCCATGATAAACACGAATCTTCAGAATTCCCCACAGCCAGAAGTCACATGGATTAAGGTCTGGTGAACGAGCAGAACACCTAACTCCCCTGTCTCTTCGAATTTCTGCATCATCTTTCGTTAGAGCACTAGAGCACCTACTTAGAGGCTTACTTTCGTAAGCCTCTCGCCGTCAAGGGTCCTGTTGGCGCAATCCCTTCACGCCGATATTCTCGCAGTGCTGTTGCACTGTTGCTGCTGTTCTGGTAATAGAGCTTCACCAAGAGCGCACGTTCTTTCTTTCCGAATGGTATGGTGACCTCTGCAGATTGGTTGTTCACAGACGCATTGCGCTTTTGCATACGGCTCCTTTTTTTCCCCTGGTGGCAACCATATGCACTAAGAAATTTTCCGTTGGAATTCTCCTCTCCATGCTCTGCACGAAGTTTCATCTCTATCTCATCTCTATCCGTGCAATAACATGTTCTGCAGCTCGCGCAGAAGTGGAGAACTTTAATTATAACCACCCGGTAGGTTACTCAGAAAGTATTGCAAACAAGGGAGAAGAGTAAAAATCAAAAATGATCAGATCGTGTCGTAAATTTTATGCACAGTTTCTTGCTCAGTACCTGTTTTTGTTAGCAACTCCTGTAGAGACGATCGTCTATCGAAGTAATTTGCGATCACGGCACGATCTCGTACATTGCCTTATACGACAAGTACGAGACATGTCGGTACTTGCTACTCGTCCACGTTGTAAAGCTGCTACCCATCTCCATCTTGAGAGAGCACGATTTTAAACAGCTTCTACGAGTCATGCGTGATATTCCCTCGCGTTTTGATCGTGAAGCACTGCCTTTTTTACGTACGCACATTATTCCAGCAGACTCACATCCATACTTGACAACTAACGATCGACGACTAACTTTCGCGCATCCCTTCCTCTTCTGTCTTTGAACATCTACACCATCTAGTAGCAACAATAAGTACCATATTGCTTAATGTCATTGCTGCATAACGAAAAATGTGGATCGTGGCCTGGGAGTCCGCTGAAAAAAAGTATTGTCATGACTTTGTAAGTGATCGTCGTACCTTTAAAAATAAAAAAAAAATACACGAGGATCATTTCATATATACTGCACATAATTTTTTGTTTATTTAAATATTTATTTTTACAATATCTCTCTATAATCCTTCAATATAGTCTCACTGCAGTATAATATAATGACCGAGTCCCAGCGTCTGAGAAGCTTTAGTATTCAATCCAAGACATCATCTCTGTTCATCTGTCGAATGGCTCGTGTAACAGCGGCAGAAACATTTGTTTCAACTTTGGGGGCATGAGATAACATACTTGCGAGCTTTTCAGTTACGGCATTCCCGTGGGGGAGTGTTGTCATGGAGGATGAGTGGCCTAGCCTTTAGCAACTGAGGTCGGGTTTGTGCATTTTTCTTTGCGCAATTTTTGCATGAAATGACGATAATAAGCTGCTGTGACACTTGTCATAAGCAAAGATTAGCATTTGTTTCACCTTGATTGAGCTCGTCGAAATTTCACCTTGATAAGCTGTACCTCTCCACTCGTTAGACTGTGATTTCAACTCCGGCTCAAAGTCTCTAACCCAAATTTCTTCAATAGCGATAATTCAATACAAGAATGCTTGACCTTCAACGTCGAATCGTTGTTTTCGTGAGGTTGCAATGTGCAGGCGTTTCTGCCTCTGTTCAGCAGTTAAGCAGTGAGGGACCCATCGTGCAGAAATTTTTCTCTTGTTTAAATCTCTGTGAGCTCCCACTACACCTTACACAAATTCTTTTGCACGGGGTTGTGAAGTCAAAGGTTCGAGACCAAACGTTAGGGAGCAAACCTGACACTGTGATAGATGTTTGCCATTTTAACTCCTTTATTCAACATACTATTGCCAAATCAATACACAGTACTATTTCGCATATTTAAACTTAATTGAACAAATTTTCAGGGGCCCCTTCATACATTAATACTAACAATAGAGACGATGATCAACAAGTTGCCTTCTCACATGTGGGCACCCATGGCGTGTGCGAACGACTCATGTTTGCAACAAAAGGGCAGCAATGTTACGCATGGAACAAAAATTTGAGTCCCCGAATATAGCGGCTCAAGAGCGCCACGCCCCCGAAATAGGCAGTAAACATACGTCCTCACACGCACTGCACTTCCTTTATGGGCGAGTAAGGGGGGAGGTGCTGTAACCCCTCTTGGCTGGCGCAGCACCCTTCCTGCAAGCCTACTCAGGTGAGGGAATGATCTCCACGTTCGTGCTCCGGCGTATACAAGCTGCCGAGCAGAAACAAGAGAGGGCCTTGCCACTCACCCAAATCCTTAAATCCCTCCGCGTTGCTGCCCTGTGCAACTGGTTCTCACTTTAGCCATGGTGCTTACAAGATCAGACGCTCTTAGCATTATTAAGTTTACAAGAGACATTCTATCATACTAATATACATGACATCTGTACGATGCGACCTTACAGTTTCAGAGTGTTCTCGTTTTCCTACGCGGCACCCAGGTAATTTCAAATGTGAGTTCTGCACTAAAGCGGAGCCGACGCCGGGAGGTTCGGCGGCACGCTGAAGATAAAGCTACTCACTACGCTTCCTACGTATACCGGCGGGATAAACAAAATTGTCACTCACCACAAGTACGACGACATCAACAATTACGGGCGTTCGGCCCATCCAGACATACTTGTAACGATCACCTGTGACTGGAGCGCTTCCCTTAGAAGGAGTAAGATTGCCATGGTTCAACTTAGAAGACATACGCTACGACGTTCCATTCACTATCTCCCATGACTCATGAACAAACAGCCAACGACACAAAACATTTTCCAAAAGTCAAAAACAAAGTAGCAATTATTTCTTATAGTCTATAGAATTCTAATTATACAGGATAACATTAGATCAAATACCGGTAACCTATTTTCCACAAAACGCACACGGAAGGCCCACGTCCGTACGCCATCACGTTTCGAAGCCAAAAAAAAACATTTTACTCAAAAGAAAAAAACTCTTATTATTTTTTTAAAACAAAACTCTACGAAACAATACACTTACAACGACAATACGATAACAATTCAAAATTCACTCTCATACGCTTTTTTCACAATCCATCGCAACAACCGCTCATAACGACAACAAACACATTACATAACATTCTCGCTCCACAGAACGCTCAACAAAAGACAACTTTCTAACCTAAAACGCACCATTTAACATTTACTAACACAAAATAACATCCAAGCATACCATTGACGCTTCCGTACACGTAAATCGCACTACCCCACCCACTGCTCCAGTATAACGAACCCGTAAAACAAAACCTACACCCCCCCCCCCTTCCCGTCGGACGCAATAACTAACTTCCATTGGAACGTTACACGTTTCTGCCTCTGTTCAGCAGTTAAGCAGTGAGGGACCCATCGTGCAGAAATTTTTCTCTTGTTTAAATCTCTGATGGCCGAGGACGCGGGTTCGATCCTGGCCGAGGACGACGAGGATTTTTTCACGGGGAAAATCCTGAAAACACGCACTTCCTTCGGAAGGGAAGTAAAGCCGTTGGTCCCGTGTAGTCGTTTGCCGGCTGCACGTTAAAGAACCCTTGCGAGGCAAAATTTGCGGCCCCTATAACGCCGTCCTGAAATGACCATGGCAGTTGAAAAGGACGTTAATACCAAACAAACCAAACCAAACCAACCAATCTTGTTTAAATAATTTACCAGAATTCGGACTGCTGACATTGATGGAATCCCTATTGTTGCAGAAAGTTCCTCACATGTCGGACGACGATCTTCCTCAAGAGTATCTGCCTCAAGTTTCACACTTCATTCATCTGTTGATGTTTTCGGCATATTTCGTCTTGCACCATCGTTTATGCTCACAAGACCATCACGAAAACGAGTAGGCCAACTGAAACTGTACTAGGGTTTACTGTTATTTCGCCACAAACTTCACTTAAAGCATTGTGGATTTCTGTTGGTTTTTTGCCAAGCAATAGTCACAATATCCGAGACCTGTGAAGTCTCCATTTCTAGCTCGCGTTATTGAAAAACAGAGTATGCTATGGAATGAAACGATACTCAGGTTCCTTCCTCAACCTTCCAACCTTCCAAGTGACGTGATTTTCAATAGGTTGATTTAAGTATAGATGGCAGCGCTTACGCTTTATGAATCTGAGGCTATGACGCTATGGTCGAAACGAGGAGAAAATCTCGGCAATGTTAAGAATACTGTATAAGAACATGCATGTAAATTGTTCAGTTCCACAATGTTCGAACAACAATGTTAAAAACAAAAATCTCAAGTTTCATGGATTTCCTACAGATCGAAAAATTCAGTGAGGTTAAATGAGATGTCGTAGCCTAGCCCAGTATTTAGCATCGTCACTTTCGAAAATCGTAATTCATTATAAAATTTGCTCACTGTTAGTCAATACTTGTTTATTCCGTCAACTTTCGCTCCTATTAACTGAAGCTTTTCTTTCAAGTCTTTAACTTTCATCTTCACTAAACTTTTGTAAATAAACTAGAACAAAATTCATAAACCGTAGCGGATGCCTTCTGGCGGATAGATTTGGCATTTAAATCAACCTATATTGCTGCGTCCTTCACGCACCAGTGCTGCCACCGTGTGCTTTACTATTGAAATAACTCTTGTAAAATAAAGGCAAGGCGTTCATTATTAATATTGAATTTGTTCCCCCCAAATGCCCCTTACTCATTATTTTTCTATCACAAAGACATGTTTCCAAAGAAAGAAAGCCACTGTCTGAGTAAACTAATTGCACAGCAACCGTGAATAAGAGTATACTCGTATATGTTACGGTTCATGTAATTAAGCCGGTTAGTATAATAATCACCGGCTAATATTAATAACCGCGTTTTTTGATCCATGTGATGACCGATTTACCATTCTTTGCAGACGGTATTTTCATTCCTTGTATAAAGTTGGTTTAAAATGCCATATTTTATACATAGTTAATATAAGTTTTCATTTTTAAAAGCTTTTATTAAACTTGCAATGTTAGTTTGTTTAGGTCAAATCTTGTAATCAATATTAAACCAACTTCCCGACAAGCTAGGGTGCTGAAACTTGACACACCTACACAAGATCGATGACAATTTATGTTAAAGAAAGAATTTTTCAAATCGGTTCTTTGGTTCGTGTTCTAATGGTACTAATTCATTACTACGAATGGTTTGTTGTGACAATTGAACAATTCGTTATGGCGAGAGTTAAATGTATCTATTGTTTATTGTTGCAAAATTAAGTTTTATTATTGCCACTAAATAAAACATTATAAAAGCTTGGTTTGAAAAAACCCTTTTCCTCTTATCTTGTTAATATAATTTATAACCGTTATAATATACAGGGTGCGTAAGATATTTGAGGTCACGATGCAGATAGTAGATCAAAATTTCATACAGAGTGTTACATAAAGGTACGGTCAAACTTTCAGGAAACATTCCTCATTTTTATTGAAAGAATAAAGGTCTGGAAATAGCGATACGGTAACGGTTTATTAATTGTTCTACGCGTTTCGAGTAAACCTCATCATCAGGAACTATGATCATAAACCCACTAGACTTTTAGGAGGCATTTGAAAGCTCTTGTGTATGGAACCCCGGTACAATTGCAGACAGTCTTCGTGCCCATGTAGTGGAAGACTGAGAAACAATACGCAATTCTCCAGGGATGGCATCAGCGCATCGGGATTCAATGCGATGGCGGGTTGATGCATATATCCATACTAACTGAGGGTATTTTGAAAGAGCTTCAAGTGGTATACCTAGTACGTTATGTTTCTTTGTGTTTCTCATAAAAAATGTAATTAATGAAGAGTTGTAGAAAATAATCTGTGAGGATGTTGTTCTCTGTACTGTTTCTAATAACAAAATTAAATGAGGCTTTACAGTACATCATTTTAGTTTTAATAAAAAACCAACTAGTTTCGGCTTTATTCCCGCCTTCTTCAGGGTACAAAAGAAATAGGCTAGCAGTCCAACGCCACCTAGAGAATGTTCTCTAGGTGGCGTTGAGCAGCCCCTACATAATGAGACAGTGACAATCAATCGACAATCGAACAGTGCAGGGAAAACGAAACGAGCGGTCCGAAAGCAACGCTTTCACTGCCATACTCATCCAGGAAGTAACCAGGGGAAGTACACTGAAGTAGGCAAGAAGCCAGATGAAACCTAGTTAAGTCATCCAGAGGATAAGATGGGGTCCTTTCCTATAAGGACGAATAAGTTGATTGTTGATTGACGAGGGGCACGAGGAGCTATGAGATCCAGTATTCGGGGTCCTTTTGGATGTCGTCGAAATTGATGTCCAGGACGTGTCGAGGCCTGCGATGCATGAGGAAACGCAGGCGTTGGTGTTTGGTGTTAATAGCAATCGACGTCTGGGGCGATAGGACCCCAATCCGGCGGATGCGAGTCGTTGAGACACTGTGCGGGAACTCACGGAGTGTTGTAGTCTCCAGTACATGTTCGCGGATGGCGGGTGCCGATGCCATGGGATTCCTTAATGCTTGGAGCATCATACGACGGTCCTCCCTTAGGGTGGTGTTTGTTGGTCGATCCGAACTTGTCCTCATGTACCGATTGATTTCAACATCGGGCCACTGTGACATCTGAATGGCCCACATGCCTGGCAATTGCAAGATACGACTAACCAGCCTCATGCAGTCCCACAATGCAGCCCCTGTCAAACACTGTCAATTGGTGGATAGGATGTCTAACGCATCTGCGAGGCATCGCGGGTGCTTTGTACAGTGCAGTAATCCTCTCTGAACTTCTTGCGTAATTGTCGGACTCACAGCAGTTGACTGGTAACAACTTATCAACAACATGGCGGTGTAGAGCACTATAGTCGCTCTATGGCGGTGACATCACGAATGCACTCTGGTGAGCGTTCTAGACATTACATATCCTTGTGAATCTAATCGCTTACTCACACATCAAGGATTTGGTTTGGTTTAATTGGTATTAACATCCCTTTCAACTACTATGGTCATATCAAGACGCATCATATGCTGCAAAAATTCTTTAACGTGCAGCCGGCAAACGAGTACACGGGACCAAAGGAAGTGCGCGATCTCAGGATTTCCCCCTGAAAAATCCTGGTCGTCCTTGGCCGGGATCGAACCCGCGTACTCGTGCATCAGAGGCGATCACGCAACCACTAAGCCACCGAGGCCGATCACATCTATAGTATGCATGTGTACCGAAATAGGATAATATTGGACCACTCCTTCTGGTTGCTTCATTTTTTTTGTCAGTCAGTGTATTATATTAGGCTCAGAGAATTCTCCTTTGCGGTAATCAATGAAAACCATCCCGTGCATTATGTGAGATCGTGCATGATGGATACTGATAAAACATGAGTAACTCAGAGGTATAAAGTTTGTTCCCCTAAAAGAATTTCTAAATGGTTAGAGGCGTGGAATTTCCTTACATATAATGAAGGTAACCAAATAATAAATATAAAGTGGATCAATGTGTAAATCACAAATACCATATTTCCAGGATTGTATCTAATGCGATAATCAATAGATGAAATGATTGACTGGTTTTATATGTAGTTATTCCATATACGGAATGCAAAATTGTCATAATAGTAATAGTAATAATAGTATAGGGTTATGTACGGAATAGCATATCGGATAAATGGCCTAAAATCATGATGTCCCAAAACTCACGCAAGATTTAAATTCAGCGCCATTTCTGCTGTAAAATGTTGCCAACGAGAAAAAAAGACAGCGTTGCAGTTGACAGTTCAGGGTTACTAAAAATGGAGTGCTACACGAAAGAACAACCCGGAATTCGAGTTCAAGGCATCATGGGACCATTCTTCTTCGAAAATGCGGCTGATAAGGCAATAACAGTTATTGGTGCTCGCTATCGCGACATGATAATCCAGTTTTTTGTGCATCAATTGCAAGAAATGGATGTGGACGATATGTGGTTTCAACAAGACGGTGTCACATTCCATACAGCCCGAGAAACAGCTGCGTGAGTCATTTTCTGGTCGTGTAATATCCCGTTTTGGTGATCAGAATTGGCCGCCTAGATCATGTGACTTAACCCTGTTGGGGTTTTTTGAAGTTAATGTTTTTGTGCCAACAAGCCCACGCCTTGGATGATATTGAGCGCTGTATCAACGAAATTCAGCCACATTTATGCAAAACGGTCATGGAAAATTTCGACAAAAGAGCGCGTATGTGCCAGCAAAGCCGTGAAGGCCATTTACTGAATATGCTATTCCATATATAACCCTATACTGTATATTTTATGAATCAATAAGAAATTTACAATTTTTAATTAAAAACCTGTGTTTTCTATCAAAATTACTTCTTGCGTGAATTTTGGGACACTCTTTAGATGTCTGAGTTGTCAAATCTGGAAAACAATTGATTCACGCATCGCATGCAACGATGCCATTCTTCATCGTCCTTTAGTAGCCCTAGAGCTTTTGCAATATACCAACAACTCTTCGAAGATCTTAAAATGATTTTGGATCACAAACATAGCATAGCAATCGATGCTGTCGACTTCCATACTCCGTTGGATTCGCATAGGATTCTTCGACTTCCGCGATTGTCTGAAATTTTCACTTACTAATTGTTATTACACGCATCAAACAGTTTTCGAGCTATTTTTCGAATCTCCCACATGAAGAATTTTTAGATAACGACTTATAATTGGTCTTAACAGCACTTATACTTCGTCCAACGAAAGAAAAATTGGGCATGTCTAATTAAATTTCCGATTTCAGTTGTAAACATTGCTGTTAAAATTAACAATATAAGATTGAAATAATTAGTCTTGATAAAACAATACGTTTAGCTTCATTGATCCTCCAACCTAGTTTTTACCCTCCCCCTACCTCGTTTATTGCACCATATGGGTGGGTTCTTTCCCATTTGACGTCATATTAATTTCTCATATTTCCATTCCTTTTTCCATTTGTGCCTCATTTCTGTTCAAACACCTTGTCGATGGCTATCTAGCCGAAACGCGTAGGTGAATAAAGAATTTTCACAATGTATTGCTTTATCAAGACCAATTATTTCAATCTTATATTCACAGCAATACTATACTCTATCAACGAAAGTTGGAGTCGGCGTGTCCAGTTAAACTTCCTATTTCAATTGTTAGACATTGTTGCCAAAGTAGAATCAACAATGTCTAACAATTGAAATAGGAAATTTAACTGGATACGCCCACTCCAACTTTCGTTGGACAGAGTATAGACGTAACCACCGAGAGAGAAGGCCTCTGCGATGAAAAGTAATACATTGTTACATCATCATAGTTAGGGCAAATTTATGGCTTATTATTGGTAGAAATACGAATAACAATGCCCTATTTATGATGATGTAACAATGTATTACGTTTCATCGCTGAGTCCTTTTCTCTCGGTGGTTACGGTATAGACAACATGAACTTTAAAATTAACAATGTTTAACAATTGAAACTGGAAATTTAACTCGACACGCCCAGTATTTCTTTCGTTGGACAGAGAAAATTTTAGCGAATTTGCGTGATTAAGCATGTTAATTTTAATTAACACAGTGTTATATTGTTAAAAAGAAAGGAGATTTTTAATTGTTTACTTTTGTCGCGTCATTTACTTTTGTTCCGAGGCCAACGAGAGAGAGGCCAAGGCACTCAAAAGTCACATGATCATCGGGGTCCGGGCAACAATCCATTCTTCATTGTTTCCAACAAACGAAAAAATACTAATTGTTAAAAGCCAAGATGGAGACAATGATGGGTGAATTGTTGGCCGAACTCTGATGATCATGTGACTTTTGAGTGCCCTGGCCTGTCTCTCGTTGGCCTCGCTTTTGTTCCGGGGCCAACGATATAACGGGCCCCAGCCAACACCACCTAGACAGAAGGCCTGCGCACAGAAACGTCATACATTATTACATCACACTTAAGCGGCTATTGTTAATCGTATTTCTACCATTAATCTATCTATATATATAAAGAAGGATGTTTGTGGGTCTGTCTGTGGGTGGGTCTGTACGTTTTTTATACAAATCTACAGTTTTATTCCGATCTTGATGAAATTTCGCATACATGACCTTCAAAGCATGAGGAAGGTCACTGTCTACATCAGATTTCGAAAAAATAATAATTATTGATAAAAAATCGATATTCATGGTTATAGCAGGGCATATTAATGAGAAATATCGCATGACCAACAATGCAAGATAAAGTTTTTGCAACAATGGTATCAACACGCAATTCACAAACACACTGCATGAACCAACAATATATATCTCATGACCAACAATGCAAGGCAAAGTTTGTGCAACAATAGGCCCATCGTGTTCGCATCAACAATGGTCTCAATGCGCAATTCAACACTAACAATGAGCACAAAATTATTCAAAGAATTATAACAATGAACATAAAATGATGATGCAATGATAGAAAGTTCTTTTCCAAGAATTATAACAATGAACATAAAATGATGATGCAATGATAGAAAGTTCTTTTCAAAGAATTATAACAATGAACATAAAATGATGATGCAATGACAGAACATTCGTTTCCAAGAATTATTAACAAATGAACAGGAAATGCATATAATAGACGATATAGATAGGGCAGTCTCTCTCGATGAGACAAAGAAGGTACACGTGTCTTCCTTCAGCTCCCTAACAAGCGTTCAGACGATTGGGAAAAGTGTTTCTTTGTGTATGTATGTGTGTGTGTGTGTTTGTGTGTTTGGCACGTTTGAGCAGTGCATAACCTAAAAAATACATCAACTCGAACCATCAAAACTGATTTATCTGTGTTGTGCAATTTAATAATTATTCGAAGGAACCATATTAATTCATACTATCGTAATGCCACCAAAGAAAAGAAAGAATATTGGTCAGAGAAACCCTGTAGCTAAGAGACAAAAAAATGTCCGGGCGTCAGAGACCCCTGAACAACGAGAGCTTCAACTGCAGCAGGATCGTATGCGAGATTGTTCTGTTTACATCCCAAGTGTAATAATCCCGGGCAACGCCGGGTACCTCTTCTAGTAAACTCTAAATTTGGCCGTTTGATGATGATGTAACAATGCAATGACGAATGCATGGTCTGCGATTACCTTACCTGCATTGAAACCCCTTTTAGAGTCCATGCCAAACCGCGTATGTTCTGTAATTACAGCCAAAGGAGGGTCAATACCATATTGAACGAAGGTTTCTAATTTATTGTTCGGTGTGTGTATATAGAAAGACTAGCAGAGGACCCGGCGTTGCCCGGGATAATTACACTGGTAGGTAAACAGAACAATCTCAAAAAGTTAAATTATAACTCCAAATTGGTTAAATAATAACTCAATCACTGCAACACAGAGCGAAAGGACTATCCATTCTATGAAAAATCCGAACTGACAGGAATTGACTACCACTTCACCGAAAAAATCCATTCTAGGTGATTTCCTGGGACTTTATTTTACCTCTTGCTAACTTGCCTCAGACAAAAATGATGTCCATCTTCACCACCGGGGAACATCACTGGATACTTTAGACCCAAGTTTTTCTTGCCCTTGACGTAGAAGCTCTTATATCCTCTTGCTCTGTTCGAAACTCCCGTTGTTTAGATGTTTCCAATGCCCATGTAGCTTTTCTGTTTTTTTGTAAAAAAAACAAGCAAACCCACCCGCCCACAAACATCCTTCTTTATATATATAGAAAGATGTAACGACTGAAACAATGTTAAATTTTGTCGCTAAGCTGTGCTAAATCTTATTTGCGACTGGTTTTTAGTAACAATGGAGGAAGGGCAAATGGGCAGGTTTCTCTTATCATTGTAGGCCACGGTATAAGAAGGAATACCGTGTTGTAGGCTATGGATATACATTGGTGGTCCGCGCATTTTGTCGCCGCTCATACATTGTCGCTTCATGACAGACTGACTAACAAGGACAAGTCGCGGTCTGGGAAATGAACTTTGGAATCAAACTTTGTGTAGTGATAGTTTACCCTTCATGCGTTAATATGATAAATTATTAGCGCGCATTATTTAGCCAACTCCGAAAAAAATGGATTTAAAGTTTTCATACCTGGTATATAATAAAAAGATGTGCAAACGCGTCAGAAGCCTCCGGTGCTGACTTCTGATACGGCTTCGGTTTCGATCCGCGTTCTGTGGTTTTATTTATTACAATTATTATTTTATACATTTTATTAAAAATATATTTACATTGTTCCAAAACGCCGCGCAGGCCCTATGAAGGTTTCACCGCAGTGTTGGTCCCTGAGTAAGGTGAACCGCTTAGATGGTAGTGAGAGAAAGAGGCATACACCAAAAATTGAGAGTTGCAAATACACTGATTTGCAATGAAATTGCCCCACCCACAAGGAGTTATCCGAATGAGCCAAAAGTAGGTATACAGCACGAGATACATCTGACCAAACCTTTATTACGTTATGGAGCCAAGACGTACAGGGTGTCCTACCGGAAAGCGGCATCAGTAGGCTGTGGCACCACCTCTAGCGGCGATGCATTGTTCCAGCCGCAGGTGTAGGTGATCATACAGGTGGCGAATGTCATGTTGGGGTACGTCTGCCCAGGCCTGCTGTGTCAGAACATGGAGATTGCGGGGTGATCGTAAACGATGTCTTACTATGTTCCACACGTGCTCTACAAAAGCGGGATTCGTCACTGAAGATCACCGGGCGCCATTCCATTCGCCAGCCCACTCGTTCACGACACCATTGCAGTCGTATCGTGCGGTGCTCAGGTGTCAAAGGAAGACACAATAATGAACGCCTGGCAGACATTGTCGGGGCGTGTAACCGGCGTGTATTGTCGCTATTGACACTGGAGCGGTACCGGGAATAGTGATGTTGTCGCGCAGTTGCCGCAGGGTGATGGTTCTGTCCGCTAGCGCTATTCTCATAATCCGTCTATCGGTACGAGCTGACGTGCTTCTCCGGGCCCAGAGTCTAATCTTCTGGCATGTGTGCCTTCCTCTCGCCATTGCCTCCAACATCGACCTACCGATGCGTGAACGGTTGTCGTTGTCGTCGTCGCCGTCGCAGCATTGAGACCGTTTTGCGGATTACAGTACTGTACGTTCACGAGGCAGTTGCTTCCTCCCTACTGCATAGAACGTCTCGCACAAATGTCAACTGATGAGCCTATACAGGCACCCAGACACCCTGTATCAACCCAACTGGTCATGTCCCGTGAGCATGCATCTAATTGTTTACTAGTCGGAGGTAGACGAACCCCCCCCCTTCTAAATATGGATAAGGTCGGATAACTCCTTGTTGGTGGGGCAATTTCATTGCAAAGCAGTGTAAAAACATTTAATGATCAAAACATAATAAAGGTTTATATGGGATTTTGGGGCCCCGGATAATTATAATAAAATTAAAATCTAAATTAAGCAGCAAAGTTACAGATTCTTTGTACTATTAGCTACTCCTCAATATCAGAACCAGAAATATAAAAATATTAAATATCACTTACAGTGTAACACTAAGTGAACAACTGACCTTACACTCCAATTATGGCCTTCGCATATAGATACTCATCCCTGAACTGCCAATAACAGCCAGCCTCCAAATCATCACATTACAAAAAGTTTTACCCCCAGGCAACTCAAGACAGCTTCCATGCTGGCTTGAAAACCGTAATTTTCTACTGCACTGTAACGTTCGGAAGATGTCACGCGACCCTTTTAATTCCCAGTGGAGGGCGCAGTAACCTCCCTGACGTTTACTACACTACATTTAACTGAATATTAACTCCGAATCGCACCCCAGGTGCTAATATTCCTCTTCGTTAACTGTTTACCGAACCGGAGTTGTCTGTTTTAACTCCCTCACCGCGGCTCTATAACGACACAGGCTAACCAACAGCCTTCACATTACCTACAAAACTTATTACAAGGCGGCTCTACCACATTCCTTCCTCCAGACTCACAGAATCAAACTACAGTTCCAGGGCATGAGATACCATGCTTAGCCTCACAACATGGGGCAAGCATTTGCCTGCTCCCATCTTAGCGCTACTAAAATAGTGGCAGATTATTCTACGAAAACATTAGTTAATCCAGTGTGACCAAATCCCGTATGCACAATACATACCAAGTCAGTTACAAACGCCCATCTACCACAGATATGACATGAGCTATTGCATTTTTACAACAGAGCTGATATTAATCAGTTCAACGCAATACATGCACATCAATGGCTCGGCGGAAACGTGAAGAAAATTTTCAGCGCCGTTTCTTAACCAACAATTCTGCGACGTTTGGGGGGGGGGGACTCACAGAAACAATAGTAAAGAGATTCACCTAACCAAAATTGAAATCCAAAATCCAATGTCACCAATGCTTCAAAGCCAAGAGCAACGCTCACAGGGAGCGTCTGACGACAAGCTATATATTCTTATCTTGGTCGACCATAAAAAAAAAACAGCTTTTCATCGGAGCGAACAAGCAAACTGTACAAAAGGGTACATGGTTCTAACAAAACACAAAAATATTCACAAATTCCTACATATCTCATAATTTCCCACTTAAGCCAAGCCGCTGCTCAACACTGCTTAACAATCTACGCTGCTTTGCAATTAAATTGCCCCACCCACAAGGAGTTATCCGATTGAGCCAAAAGTAGCTATACAGCAAGAGATACATCTGAACACACCTTTATTACGTTATGGAGCCAAGACGTGCACTCTTTTGTACAGGGTGTCCTAACGGAAAGCGGCATCAATAGATTGTGGCACCACCTCTAGCAGCGATGCATTGTTCCAGCCGCAGGTGTAGGTGATCATACAGGTGGCGAAAGTCATCTTGGGGTAAGTCTGCCCAGGCCTGGTGAACCTTCTGTGTCAGTTCATGGAGATTTCTTAAAGGACGTCCCACCATGTCCCACACGCGCTCAATTGGCGATAAGTCTGGGGACCTCACGGGCCATGGCAGGTAGTTGACATCATACAGATATACCATGCTCATGTTGCCGTGTGCGATCTGGCGTTATCTAGCTGAAAGACTGCGCCGGGTATGGTGTGCAGAAAGGGCAGTAATACGGGCTGGAGAATCTCTGACGTACCATGCTGATGTCAGGGTGCTTGGATGGTGACTACTGACACAGGAGCAGTACCGGGAATAATGATGTTGTCGCGCAGTTACCGCAGGGTGATGGTTCTGTCCGCTAGCGCTGTTCGCAGTATCTGCCTATCGGTACGAGCTGACGTGCTTCTCCGGGCCCCAGAGCCTGATCTTCTGGCATGTGTGCCTTCCTCTCGCCATTGCCTCCAACATCGGACTACCGTCCGTGCGTCCCGCGACACATGGACAGCAATCCGTCTGGTTGACCATCCAGCCTCGTAAAGGCCAATAATCCGACCTCGTTCAAAGTCCGTTAATTGCGTGAACGGTTGTCGTTGTCGTCGTCGCCGCCGCATTGAGAACGTTGTGCGAATTTTGAAGATTTAAAAATTAATATCTTCAAAACGGAACAAAACACAGTTTTGAATTTCTTTATATAGTTTTTATGAAAGTATGTGTAAGATGTTAATAATTTTTTAACGAAAAAAAATACCCATCAGTTTAGAAATTTGCCTAAATATAACAGTTTTATTAAATTCAAATATACTGATTGGAAGAAAGTAATTGGACACCTCGCACAGTGCGTTTATTTGCTTTTATTGATAACAGCTAATATCCTGTCGGCCCCCCTCTGGCTGCAATCACGACGGCCACTCTCCGGGGCATGCTTTCTACAAGAGTACGTACGACCCCCACAGGAATCTCCCGCCAAATGTCCCGTACAGCCGTCCACAGTTCAGGTAGTGTTTTGGGGAGTGGGCTACTACCCCTCAACCGACGCTCGACTTCATCCCACAGATGTTCGATGGGATTCAGGTCGGGGCTCCGGGCTGGCCACTGCATGGGTTCAACATTATTATCGGCATACCATTGCAGGGTATGAGCTGCAACATGTGGTCTGGCATTGTCGTCTTGGTACAGGCATGGCTCTAGACCGTAGATTTTCCAAAGGTTTGGGAGAACGGAATTGTCCAGGATGGTAGTGTAGTCCGTAGCCCTCATGGTGTCTTCCACTTTCACTACCGGGCCTACGCCATACCATGACAAACAGCCCCACACCATACTTCCTCCTCCGCTGAACTTGACTGTTGGGATGATACACTCAGGAAGGAGCCGTTAAAAATTTTATATAGAATCTACATTTAAAGAGCTTTCATATGACACCAAACACATCTTTCTAAGTAAAATATACTGCTTTGCAATGAAATTGCCCCACCAACAAGGAGTTATCCGACCTTATCCATATTTAGTGGGGGGGTTCGTCTACCTCCGACTAGTAAACGACTAGATGCATGCTCATGGGACATGACCATTTGGGTTGAAATTTTGCATACTTGACCTTCAACCATGAGGAAGGTCACTGTCTACCTCAGATTTCGAAAAATTAATAATTATTGATAAAAAATCGATATTCATGGTTATGACAAGGCATATTAATGAGAAATATCGCATGACCAACAATGCAAGTAAAAGTTTGTGCAACAATGGTATCAACACGCAATGCACCAACACTATGCAGGGATCAACACTATATATCTCTTGACCAACAATGAAAGGCATAGTTTGTTCCATATAGAAAAGATTGAATTTGTAACAATGTATAAAATTCCTATTATTCAGGCTTTTCTTAGAAAAGAGAGTTCTTAGTACTTAACAATTTCTTGAAAATCTTTAAAAATGATCACTAACTGGAGATAATGGAGAGTTAGCAGACGATTGAGAAAGAGTGGAAAGGCGACAGATGAAGCACTCCTTTAGCTCTGTGCTGTATTAATCAAATGTTAAGCAAGTAATTAGAAGAATCGGCGACTGCTAGACTACACAAACTGATGAATGGTCAAGTTGTGCTTCAAGACATCGAAAGAAGAGTGGAATTGCAACAACATCAAGTGTAGATCTAAAGTAAGATTACGTGAATAAGAAAGTATTTAAACTTGCTGTGGCATCCTTGGAGAGGTTCATCCATTGTGAGCCTTTAAAAATTTTTTTTCGAATTTTCATTAAAAATTTTTACTGTATTTTTCGTAGAATGGATAGTCCCTTTGTTCTGTGTTGTATTGATTGAGTTATTATTTAACCAATTGGGAGATATAATGTAAATTTTTGAGATTGTTCTGTTTACCAACAAGTGTAATTATCCCGGGCATCGCCGGGTACCTCTGCTAGTCTATATATATAAAGAAGGATGTTTGTGGGTGGGTCTGTTTGTCTGTACGTTTTTTATACAAATCTACAGTTTTATTCCGATCTTGATGAAATTTCGCATACATGACCTTCAAAGCATGAGGAAGGTCACTGTCTACCTCAGATTTCGGAAAAATAATAAATATTGATAAAAAATCTATATTCATGGGTATGGCAAGGCATATTAATGAGAAATATCTCATGACCAACAATGCAAGGCAAAGTTTGTACAACAATAGGTATTAACAATGGTATCAGCACGCAGTTCACAAACACACTGCATGGACCAACAATATATATCTCATGACCAACAATGCAAGGCAAAGTTTGTGCAACAATAGGCCCATCGTGTTCGCATCAACAATGGTAACAACGCGCAATTCACCAATAACAATGAGCACAGAATGATGATGTAATGTTAAAGCAATCTTTCCAAGAATTATAACAATGAACATAAAATGACGATGCAATATGGATAAGTTTCAATTTGTAACAATGCATAGAATTCCTGTTATTCAGGCTTTTCTTAGAAAAGAGAGTTATTAGTACTTAACAATTTCTTGAAAATCTTTAAAAATGATCAGTAACTGGAGATAATGGAGAGTTAGCAGACTATTGAGAAAGAGTGGAAAGACGACAGAGGAAGCACTCCTTTTGCTCCGTGATGTATTGAGCAAATGGGAAGCAAGTAAATAGAAGAATCGGCAACCGCTAGTTCGCACAAATTGATGAATGGCCAAGTTTTGCTTCAACACATCGCGAGAAGAGTGGAAATTGCAACAACATCAAGTGTACATCTGAGGTAAGATTACGTGAGTAAGAAATTATTTAGACTAGCAGTGGTATTCTTGGAGAGGTCCAGCCATTGTGAGCCTTTAAAAAATTTTTTTTCGAATTTTCATTAAGAATTTTTACTGTATTAATTGTAAGTATTTTCATGTGTTTATTTTTATTTTCATGTTTATATTTATTTATTTTGCAAAATTTAATTTAATTTTTTGAGATTGTTCTGTTTTCCTCCAAGTGTAATTATCCCGGGCAACGCTGGGTACCTTTGCTAGTAATCAGTACAACACAGAGCGAAAGGACTATCCACGATGAGGCCTCATCGACGCTACCGGCTAAGTGCGATACGAAGCAGCGCTGCCGCTGGCCTGGGGAATCCTCCGTGAACGTGGGAATTTGAGGTTGCTCCACTGGCGGACTTTCGGATTCGTTCAGGGTAAAAAGAGCAAACGCATCGGCGAATTCAGTGTCCACTATGATGCCGCTTTCCCACGGTGGAAGACAAAGGGAGAAATTAGCGCTGTTGTCAAACATTTCGTAATTGCAGTCAGAATTGCGAGGAATTTTAATGTCTGGCACAAAACATTCAATTACAGTCTTATTAAAATTTTTATCCTTAGCTTCTAATGGAAATTTACTGGCCTGTACTTTTGCTTGAGACGACCCACTCCATTTGCCTCGAGCTCGTTTCTCGTCGTCCCGTGCTTCATGAACAATCCTCTCAGGGCGGCGAGAAATTGTCCGCTTATCTCGGCTTCTCGACGTAGCCTCTCGTTTTAATTCCGTTGCTCTCGACGGGAAGAAGAAACGCGTCGTCCGTGGCCGGGTTCCATGGGTTCTCCACATTCGCAACAGGAAACGGCTGCTTCGCTCGTTCGCCGAACTTCTAGCATACCGGTTCGTAGGGCTGGCTCCGTCAAACCTTCTCGATTTTCCTCCGAGCTCGTCCCAATTTGCTAGGCTCTTTGCCCTCGGGTCGGCATCAGCACGTTCGAGTCTTTTTTTCTATTCTCCCTTCAGCTACTGTCTTCTCCCCTCGATCCTCTCGTCTTCCTCTTTTAATCTCTCGGATCTGACGTCTTCCTTCCTTCCCCCGCCGTTCGACCAATCCCTCGTTCTCCTTTTCATTTTCTCCTCGGGATTGCCGACTCTTCTCTGCGAAGTCCGGCTGCTCGTTCTTTTGCTTTTTTCTTTTCTTATTTTTCCATGTCGCCTTCGTTTTTTCCTTTGATTCGCTAAAACGAGGTGACATACAGTAAAATTCATAATGTAAATTCGAAAAAAAGTTTTTTAAATGCTCACAATGGATGGACCTTTCCAAGCATGCCATTGCTAGTCTAAATAATTTCTTAGTCACGTAATCTTACTTTAGATGTTCCCCTTGATGTTTTTGCAATTCCCACTCTGCCCTCGATGTCTTGAAGCAAAACTTGGCCATTCATCACTTTATGTTGTCTTCTGGTCGCCGATTCTTCTATTTACTTGCTTACCATTTGTTCAATACAGCACGGAGCTAAAGGAGTACTTCCTCTGTCGTCTTTCCACTCTTTTTCAATGGTCTGGTAACTCTCCATTATCTCCAGTTAATGATCATTTTTAAAGATTTTCAAGAAATTGTTAAGTACTAAGAACTCTGTTTTCTTAGAAAAGCCCGAATAACAGGAATTCTATGCATTGTTACAAATTGAAACTTATCTATACTGCACAAACTTGTCTTGCATTGTTGGTCATGAGATATACATTGTTGATCCTTGCATAGCGTTGGTGCATTGCGTGTTGACACCATTGTTGATTCTTATTTTTGTACAAACTTTTCCTTGCATTGTTGGTCATGAGATATTTCTCATTAATATGCTTTGCCATAACCATGAATATCGATTTTTTTATCGATACTTATTATGTTTTCGAAATCTGAGGAAGACAGGGACCTTCCTCATGCTTTGAAGGTCAAGTATGCAAAATTTCATGAAGATCGGAATAAAACTGTAGATTTGCATAAGAAACAAACAAAGAAACAAACCCACAAACAAACAAATCCACAAACAAACATACACATATAGATAGATGTGTATGATGTTAATAATTTTTTAACGAAAAACAATACCCAGCATTTGATAAATTTGCCTAAATATAATATTTTTATTAATCAAATATGTGCGCATGCATAAGATAATTTTCAAAATTTTATATAGAATCTACATTTCATATGTCTACATTTCATTTAGCTTTCATATGTCATCAAACACATCTCTCTAAGTAAAATACAACCGAAGTTACAGTACTTCATAGATAAGACCCTCTCTCAAATTTCGAAAATTATGAATGTCCGTAACTTCCATAAAAATGTAAAAAAAAAATAATAATATTTGGTATTCATTACCAACTCCCTAGGGCAAGTATACATAATATATTTTATTAAAATTCGAGAGGTCAAGTGCCAATGCCTGCCTGAACTGACATAGAATGACCTCAGGGAGTTGGTCATCAGGGGGTGACAGATCAGGGCTATAAGTTGCGTTTTGTAATGTCAAGTATGTGTTCTCATGCTTGAGTTTTTGACTGAGACTGTGGCCGAGCGTTATCGTGTAACAGCAAGATATCCACCTTCTGCCGATGCAACTGAAAATGTCTCAGTCAAGCTTAAAGTAATACATAATGCAGTAAGTGAAATAAACAAACGAACAGAACTATCGGCGGCAACAGGCAGAATCGATGGGTTCAAATGAGATAGATAATTGGATAAAGTTAATAAACACTTTTGAAAGATATATTAAGTAATATATCAAACAAATCGTAATGACGAGATAGAAGCGGATATAAATTAATATTTTCGCCAATTGATAAATATGGTTCCGGGAATGAAACATTTTGAAAATGGTTGTAATCGAAGCAATGACACGTGCTCTATTCTTTATAGCTTTTACATAGTCATCATAAAACACTGTATAAAGAAAGTATGGACAATCATTGTTGCAGGCCGTGACATGGATGGTGATCAGTTAATATCTTCAATCTACAAAGACGAGTTATATGGGATAAAAGAATCATAGAACATTCGAGTATTTTACCTGCATTATAATTCCAGTATTGATAATTTCATCCTCATATAGCTAAAAACTACAATACTCATTTCCAAAAAAGTTGGGACAGTGCAAAATATATAGAAAAAACAAAAAGGGATGATGTAACAAAACTTTCTTGCGAATACAAAATAGCAGATACGTT
The DNA here is from genome assembly GCA_023313115.1 of Rhysida immarginata. Classification (NCBI taxonomy): domain Eukaryota; kingdom Metazoa; phylum Arthropoda; class Chilopoda; order Scolopendromorpha; family Scolopendridae; genus Rhysida; species Rhysida immarginata. Next base: position 56,337 of record JAHWFO010012821.1, on the reverse strand, counting down.
TATGAAATGACATAAATATACTGTGTGCACCAAAACATTTTGTATCGTGGCCGGGACGTTCATTTTGAATGGGGGTGTTGCAACACGTTCCAAAATAGTAGGGACATACGTTGTAGAAAGCGCCCTTAGTAGTGGAACCTTCCGAATTGTTCAGGAATAATCTAGTATGATGACGTCGTACTACATTCCGTATAAATAACAGTTGCCATCCGTCGTTCAGGTAACTTATTCGGAACGATGGGTCGAGGCAAGCCAGTTAGTGAAGATCTTCATGTTCGAATCATTCAAGAATTCACAAACAACGTTTCTCAGCGTGCAATAGCCAGAAGATTTAACCTGTCATCATCTACAGTACATAATATTATCAAGCGCTACCAAGATAGTAGTGAGATCACAGTTCGGAAAGGCCAAGGTAGAAAACCTATTCTGAATGCTCGAGCTCTTCGGATCCTCCGACGTCACTGCGTCACGCATAGGAATGCTGCGATTACGGACATAGCCACGTGGGCCCGCGATTTCTTCGGGAAGCCATTATCGTTGAATACTGTACGCCGGTGCATCCAAAAATGCAAACTTAAGTTATACTGTGCACAATGGAAGCCATACATCAACAAACGACAGCAACGTCGCTATCTGATATGGGCTCGAGACCATCGCAATTGGTCCCAAGCACGCTGGAAGAACATATTGTGGTCCGATGAATCAACCTTTACGATTGTTTACGGAAATAATGGACGCCGTACACTCCGGACCAAAGACAGAAAGGATATTCCAGCGTGCTACAGGCGTTCGGTACAGAAACCACCGTCTGTCATGGTCTGGGGCTATATTAGTGGCCATAGAATGGGAGACTTGCACATCTGCAATGGCACCGTCAATGCTGAAGCGTATATACAGATCCTGGAACAAGCTATGGTGTCATCTAAGAGGCGCCTGTTTGGACGACGTCAGTGTATATTTCAACAAGAAAACGCCAGACCGCATGCAGCGCGCATAACTTCTGCATGGCTACGTCGGCAGCGCATTCGTATGTTGGATTGGCCCCCTTGCAGCCCGGATATGTCGCCTATAGAAAACGTTTGGCGTATTATTTTACGAAAGCTACAACAGCGACGACCCCGGACAGTTAAACAGCTGAAAACCTATATCCAACAGGAATGGGACAGAATTCCGGTTACGGTGTTAGAAAGATTAGTGTCATCGATGCCCAGAAGATTACAGTGTGTCATCAAGAGGAGAGGTGACGCCACACCGTGGTAAACGCCGTGCTGTCCCAACTTTTTTGGGAGTGTGTTGCACGTGCCAAACAGGAAAACCACCTGTATCTTTCTTTAAGCATATAAGATATGTGATCCCATGCCTAATTTATCGTTTATGTATTGTAATGCGTTGAAATAAACGGCAATACAATAATCCAAACAAATGTGTTGGAGTTCTTCTTATATGTTGCACTGTCCCAACTTTTTTGGAAATGAGTATTGTACTTCCTACTCACTTTTAATGTTAGAAATAAATGATAATATTTCCCAAATTTCCTGCATCCATGGTTAATTTCATGGACTCTCACTCTCTGTAATGTGACACTTTAAATCCAAATTTTCTAGTAAGCAGTTCTTCCGCGCTCAAAACCTTTTACTATCAAAATACTACTGCGTACAGTAATTAATAGCCAGCTTCTTACGTACGTAACCGCAAGCGCTGCAAGCGTTGGCTACTACAAGATACAAGCAACTGACTCTTTCTTGCATACCCTGACAAAAGAAAAAATTAATTTTGAACTAGATGAGTTTCTCTTAAAAAAGGTCTACCAAGGCAGTGACAAAACTCGATGACTTACATTGTGTGCTTAAATGTCTAAACAACAAAGCCATCTTTTCCAACATCATCATGATAAAGGTATAATAAAAACTGGAGAAAATGCTTTAAAATTTTGGTAAATGTTTTAAGAGTGGTAAAGTTTTTCAAGTCGCGGAATTTTTTTGCTCTTAAAATGTTTACATCATCTTCTCTCAAAGTACATCGAGTGGCCAATTTATTATAACCACCTCCTCAGTACTTGGTTGGGACACCTTTTGCCTTTAATGCTATGTTGATTCTTCTTGTCACGGACTTCACGAGATGTTGACGAGTGGGTTATGGAATCTGACACCATGCTTGATGAATAGTTCTTTCCAGCTTTGTTAGATTTGATGGTTGTGGAACCAGCTGTCTGATTGTGGGGACCATCGGAGCAAAGAAAACTCTTCTTCATGTTCTTGAAACTAATCCTGGACAATATAAGCATTTTGGAAGGATGTATTATTTTGTTAAAAGTAGCTATCTCCCATGGGATAAACCATCAAGATGACAGGGTGAACTGGGTCAGCAACGCTATTTAGATATGTTTGCGTTCAAAGATCATTTGAGAGATCCTTGATTATGATGTGTTTTAATTTGCTGCCCTGTTGCCCTTTTGTGGTGTTTTACAATTCTGGGCACCCTCCGTTCCGCCAGAGCATTCACTAGTAGATGACGACCATAAATTGCACGTTGAGACCCAGTTTTTGACTGACTGTCCAGTCTTTAAACACTTTTACAACTGCTGCTGTTGAACATTTCACGAATGCAGCGGACTCGCTCTATGGTTCCGAGATTCTACGATCACCCCCCGTTCAAAGTCTGTCAGATCGCGTTGTTTACCCATGTCTTCACAAACAAATCATGTCTATGCTAATAAAGACAAAGGAAACCACTGTCCCACAAGAAAATAGTTTAATATCATTAACAAATAATAGCAAAATAATAGAACAATAATAATACAAACACGCAAATGTATAGAAGAAGATGGAGCCAGAAACTGTGGACACAGATTAACAAGAACAGGAAACCACTAATCCGCATCAAAGGTCACGCAAATGTAGTATTATTATTGTTACTTAAATGCAGTGGTTTCCTTTCTCTTTGTTAGCATATAATGCAGTGGCTTAGCTTTCCTTTCTTATATCAGTCTCGTGCTCTACCGACAACAGCGTGACGCCATAGCCAATTTGCTTAAAACCTTCTGGTGCCACTCGTATATACTCTAAGAATCTCATATATGTAAAACTTCCTAGCCATATCAGAAACTCAGAATATGAAGTGAATTCGATTTAACACGGAATTAAGTCATTAGCAGAAATTATTGCTCTTGAGTTATGCGATAAGAAATGTTTCTCTATTTTCATTTAGACAACACGAGCAATCAAAATGGGATCACGGTTTTCAAAAACGAAGGAAAATCGACTTCATCAACAAGGTAATTAAGTTTTGTTCTTCTGTCTTTTATTCAATTCATGTCGAATCAAATGTATAAATGTGAAAATTAGATCGTTTTCCGAATTTCTAAAATATTTTTTTATAATTGTATCAACTTAAGATATACAGTATACCAATAATGCCAATAATGTATATTGATTATTGTATGTTAAAGATTTATGTACATCTTTGAAATGTGATGAAGTCTCCAAAATGATAAATAGAAGGGAGTTTAAGTCACTTGCACGTAAATTGGGCGTCCCCGATAACAAAGTAGAAGAGATCGAAGCGACATGTGCAATGAAAAATTACGGTGAACAAGAGATCGTCTACCAAATACTGAAAAAATGGATACAGTCTAGAGGACGAAAAGCCACACAGGAACAGTTAATTGAAGCTATTTATAGCTTGGATAGGAAGGACATTGTAGATGAAGTATTTCCTGGTAAGAAATCTAATAAAATCTGTGAGTCTGATAAAAAATTTGCTTTTGAAGTTCTGACTTCGGATTCTTAAGTTTCATACCGGTAGGAATGCCTGAAAGAGCTCTGTCATCATCGGTAAAAAAGAGTTAAAAATCTTTAGTTAAAAAATGTTTTGCGTTCGTCGGTTCAGTAATGAGATAACCTACAAACGAAATGTAACTTATATATTTCAAAATGTTAATTCTAGATGTTTTCAAACCACAACCATTCGGATAATTACCAAATGGTGGAAAAAGAATTTAATTTAAGCTTCCATTTATTTTGCAATAAGTGTATGAAATATATTTCTCTATTATTAACAAACCATAAAGAACCACCCGGAACCAGTTATTAACAAACGATGCCGGGTGGTTCTTATCACGAATGGCATTAGAAAGTTCTGAAATTAGAGTTATGTTTATTATTGTTTTAATCGTCGGAAGATGAAACCGATTACAAGTCCGAGTGACAGAGTCTAATTTTATAAGTCTGAAAGCTACCCGTATTATACGGTTATAGGCTACAGTTAAATAAATAAAAGTTTAATACTGTATGAAATATTTGTTCATTGTACCTGAAAACATTATCATGATTCAATGTTCGGATTGCAGATTCGAAACTAAAGTCACCTTTTTATTATGGCTTATTATGTGATATACTCCTACTTCAGACAATCGTCAATCAAATTTCCCTCCACCAAGAGGAGGCAAATTTCTTCTTTCATACTTTGGATGACCTTTGTGAGTACATCAGACTTCTTTTCTAGTCAGTGTATTTCCTTTGGAGTATGATTATGAAAGGTGAGATTATGGAAGCTATTCTTCAAATTCCACACCAATACCGATACAATACACTGTTCGATTGTCGATTGACTCGGTTGTATCGTTCCCTACCATGATGATGAAATGTTATTTCGAAACGCGTAGGTTTAATAAAAGACACTACATTTTGCTATTTTAAGACCTTTTTTCACTCTTAGATTGGAAATGCAGTCTTGAATCTTGGAGAAGAAAACTGATTGGGTATAAGTGAATGGAATTTACATATTTTATTCCTGTGATGCAATTCGTTGTTGCTTCACCTGCACATATTCTGAAGTAATTTTATAACATTTTTTCCAAGGAAAGAATGCAAAAATATCGAGAGGTTGAGGTTTTGAGATTGTTCCAGGAGGGATTGTGAGAATTCGACTGATTTTCCATCCGGAGTAACAGACGCGATGAGTTTTATCGTCATTTTGTCTTGAATAAAGAATCAAGGAGGAGGGCTGTTTCATTTCCCACTTGGCGGAAAATATGCACTGAAACCATCAGCACTTGAGATTGAATCAAGAATAGATAAGCACTTCTTATCTATTCCGGATTGAATTGTTTAGCTATGCGTCATCACGAGTGCTGACTGATTAATTACCTCGACATATTTTTCTCCCTTTATGTCGAGCTTCCTGAAATGTTGAAATTTAGTGCTTATTTTGTTTAATTTTATTCAGTCTTCAATTGCCGTAAATATTAAATTTGAACGACTTCATACGTTTTTTGTTCTACACGTGAATATTCCAGCGTATGGTTTCCCGGTGTTTCATACATGTACTTTCCTCCCCTCTTTTACGAGTTTAATGTTTTGTTTTCTTTATGAAAAGAATGGATTTCTACTAAATTGGTGACATTCTACATCTTTGTAATCGGAACATGTTCTCAGTCTATCGTGGTTGAAAAATTAATTTTCGTAACTTCAACAATTTAACCTGGTTTCCATCTTGAATTTTAACAATCAGTATTTTATCGTTCGTTGAAAACAGTGAAGGTTGGATTGCTGGTCAGCCTATCATGGTCAGGTGACTTTTCTGCGCCGGGACCTTTATTTTTCGTAGGCTACGATGACTTGTATAGAAGTGTTAATTCACCTGTATCTCTGTTTCATACCAAATTAAAATATTTTATTCACCTGAATAAACCAAGGATGCTTGCAAAAATCAGAAATCGCTCTATTATGTTTCTTTCAAAATAAACCGCGAAAACGAAAGAACTTCTGTTTTGGGAAGACCCTATTGTTATGCCCAAAGATGAAGTGGAGTGCGCATTAATACACTTGTTGGCGTTTGACAGGACTTTTCCTCTACCACTCAACAATACGCAGGAATCCAGTTCACATGAAAGCATTGGAACTATTTCCTACGAAGGAGCAGCAGACGACAATAGAATGGATACTGAAGTTTCTAAACAAACTTTATTTTTAAAAAATAGATTATTCAAATTAGCTAATTGTCATTGAGTAAAAAAATATCTGAATAGAATTTAGTAAACATCACCTTACTTTTATTATTATGTTTTATTACTTTTAGAAGACCATTTGCAAGAGAGCTGAAACATTTTGCTTTGGTAATCTTCGTAAGTTTCCCCTTTCTCTTCCGATTTGAAGAAAGCGCTTCCGCCACTGCGCACCGCCACCGCTACCAGTGTATGCTTGCGCGCAAACAAAGAGTTTGTTTTTATTTTGCGGCGCATGGACTTTATTTTCTAAGGGCAATCAGTAGCTTCAGATGAAAAAAAAATCACTTTGGTTTGAAACTGTGAGATACAGGTTCGGATGGTTCCCTTATCAGTTCCGCGAGGACAGCAAGTAGTGAACGGTACAACAGGGCCAGTAGCAGGTCTCGTGTGAAACATGGTGCGTTATTCTTATCAAATGGCTATAGGTGTGAAGTAGCACGCCTGTATCGAGAAAGTTTTCTTCACATACAGCAATCATCGTAGAGGATATTTGCAGACTTGTATCGGCGTTTGTGTGAAATGGGCAGGTACCTTCGAGCGTTTAGATGCTCTAGTGATGTGTGCCATTTGTGTGATTCTCTAATTACCAAAAATTCAGACAATGATACTAGACGATAATAAGTCTCGAAACGATTTTTATTCAAGTTCTGAATGCCTTTTCCATTAAACAGAGTAAAAGAAAAGAACACAGATACTTGTTGTGATGATAACTAGCCACAGTCAGTAGTTCAAAACGAAATCGAAATCCAGTGAAAACATGCGTTCTTTTCCTCACTCGCACGAGCAGTTCTCCAAGGAAATAATTAGTCACTTCCAAAGTTCACAATAAGCAATAAGAAAAACGGTATATATCAATATTCAAATCAGACAATAATCCATGCAATAAGCAACAAACTGGAAGATATTACCGTGGCATTAAGGAATCCAAGTTTCTCCGCCATGGCGGATAGTTCCATCTATTCAAAATCAGGTTCAAAACGTATATCAACCTCCCCTCCGTCCTCCTATACCGGGTGATACAAAAGTGTATTACAATTTTTTACATTGTTAACAACATTTTCAGTGTTTGCTTTCCAGTAATTCAATGCTTTCATAAGAATCACGTGACACACTTTTGGATCACCCGGTATATTTTTTTCAACATCCAACAACAAGGACAGACCAGAAGGGCAAAAAAAAAACATATAATACCATAATAACCTGTAACTAAGCCCGAAGTCATCACCATATTGGGATTGGCAAGAAACAGCTGATCGCCCGAGACAATGCATGTGAATCAATCGGTTTGGTTTGTTTGGTATTAACGTCCTTTTCAACTTCTATAGTCATTTCAGGACAGGGGTATAGGGGCGGCAAATTTTGCCTCGCAAGGGGTCTTTAACGTGCAGCCGGCAAACAACTAAACGGGACCAACATCTTTACTTCCCTTCCGAAGGAAGTGCGTGATCTCAGGATTTTCTCCCTGAAAAAATCCTCGTCGTCCTCGGCCGGTATCGAACCCGCGTCCTCAGGCATCAGAGGCGATCACGCAACCGCTCAGTGGTTACTGAGCTACTGACGCCAGTGTGAATTACTTCTTCCTTTTCTTTTAATTTAAAATTTTAAAATAATTGTCTTTTAAAAATTCGTTAGGCATTGAATCAGCTATTTGGAGTCATTAAAAGTATACGTTATCGTTAGTTAATGCAATAAAGTTTTTTAAAAAAAAATCAGAAAACAGGTTATGCTTACTAATACTTCCAGAAATCATCTACAAAAACAGCTGAAATTACATTGAGAATATATACCGCCTATAGGTTTATATATAAACAATATGATAGGTTTTTGACAATCATAACATGGCGAATGCTGCACTTCCGCTGGCACCAGTAGCGCTCAGCGAAATGAATAGGGCACTGCTAGTCACTTTCTTTCATTTGTCTCTGTGACAAACGCATTCTTGTGTTAACAATCTCGGGGAAAGAAACTCGTAAAAATACTTTAACAATGAGAGAAATGCAATAGCAGAAAGTTTATACAATAGCAGAAAGTCAACATAATAAAGCGATTATAGCTGCCGCCACATAAGTTGAACGACAGGATGACGTCATTTCTAATGCCAGCCAATAGACGTTAAGGGGAAGTAAATCGCTTAGCTAGTCCATGAAACATCCGCTTTCGTTTTCGAAACATTGTTTTCGTATTTATATTTAGTTTCTATTTTCGTTTTTTTCTTTTAAATAGATAAAGGAAATTAATAAATGAAATTAATAAATTAATAAATTAAAAAATGACGCAGAATAGTCGACTCGAATGTAATTTGTTTTATATTATGACTTTTATTAGGCTTTCCACGTTTCAACGATATCTCCACCATTACTATAATAGAACAATTAGATCATGGGTAAATCCAGACAAAGCATATTGATGAGATGACTTACTGCGCATATCAAAAAGATTATTCAACTTACGTGGCGGCTGCTTTAGGGTTACAAAGCGATTAAAAAAAAACAATAGATATATGCGAGAGCTTAAGCAGCCGTCACAGTGCATTGCTGTTCATGGCGGACACTCTGAGCATCTCCTTTGATGTGGCCAATCTACATCACGTAACCCCGTCGCATGTAACTGAGTAACAACGCTTTGTAGACATATGTTCATAGGGGCATTCTTTCCTGTTTTGATCCCAGGAATCACTCCCCGACATTTCTTACAAATGTATAGATACACCCTGTATTCATCCTTTATAATTAGATTAAAAAAGGTTGTTAATGCAATTTTAATCTGAAGAAAGTACTTCAATTTTATTCTATAACTTTTCATTTAAACAAAACTATTCTAATGAAATTTTTCTCGGGTTTCTTTCAGATTATTGCAATGCACCATCCAAAATGCAGCCTTTTCATTGGGACATAGCATTTCTGAATACGCTTGTAACAGGTAAGTAATACCATCAATTTATTTTTATTTTACACGCAGATTCTTTCAGCGTTAAAAAAGGAAAATAAGAAAACACTAAATACTGTGTGGAGATAAATTCATCAGGCTACTGAAACTAATTTCCGCCTTTATACAGGATGTACATTAAATTAAATATTGGACGCTACTGGGAGGATCGTTTCCTAAGGACGTATAATGTTCTTGGACGTTTTTAATAGACGCCTTAAGCTGCGACCCGTACTGGGAGAAATGGAGGTCTTGGTAGTTGCGGGAAGACTATTCCGGACCAACACACAACCATGGCCCCTGCTTCTCTGAAAGACGGGAACGGTTGCTCCTCAAGCCAATCGCGAGTAATGTTGGGCCGGTGACAAGGCGGATTGACCTCCTGGAACATCCTTTCGTTGCTAGGATACATGAAGGCCATGAAGGGTTACAAATGGTCGCAAAGCATCCGGTCATAACGATTCCCGGTTAATTGTAGGTCCAATTTGATTATAAGACCCAAACCCTGCCATGTAAACACGCCCCACACCATTATGGAGCCATCACCAGCTTGCAGAGTGCCTTCCTGACAATTTGGATCCATGATGAGGTAATCCCTGAAATGAGGTACTCTTATTCCCATAATACTGTGGATCGAGGAATGTTGAATGCATGCACTACAGAAATGGGTTCTCCTATGCGTCTAGCTGCAAGTATCTTTACGCGTTTAAACGCTAATAATTCTCGCCGTGAGCCATAATCACGTTACTAGTCGAATTGACAGCACTGAAAGCGCTCTGCCTATTTATACGTCTTTTACGCGATGCAAGCGACACCTGAAAATTTGCATACGATGCTCCCATGACTTTTGGCACTTCAGTGTATAAAAATGTTTACCCGTATTTATCTTTTGAAATCATTCCGAAGAAATTTTAAATATTTGCTAAGTTAGAATGAAATGAATTAACGAAGAAAGGCGGCCATCATTAAATTTCATTTAACGTAGTCTATTTTTTGTTCTTCTTTAGGCATTGAAGACCGGCAAAGGGAATACTTTAAAAATCTTCAGTTGCCGCGAATTTTATGGTTGGAACGGAAATATTTACCTCTGGAAGAACTATATGTGGAACTGACCATAAAGAAAATGGACAAAAATGGAAGAGAAATGATGGAAACCATTCCATTGAAAGAAATATTTCGAAAGGAAGAAGAGACGAAAAATCGTTCTCTGCGCATACTCATCGAAGGTCCCCCAGGATTTGGAAAAAGTACTCTACTCCTAAGAATCCTTTCTGACTGGTCTAGGGGAGAAAATTATGTTAACAGCCGGTTTCGTTTGGTTTTTCTAATTCTACTCAGAAATTTCAAAGGCAATTTACACATCCACTTCCATCAGCAGTGTCACAAAAGACTTAATACAAAAGACGAAGCTGCACAATTGATCCACTTTACAGAGGACAAAGTACTACTTCTTCTCGATGGCTGGGATGAAGCAACAGAAGAAACAAAAAAGATTCTTCTACCTCTGCTAAAGGGGGATATTTACCCCAGTGCTACTGTCGTCGTCACTGCAAGAACCGGCTTCTACCATTGGCCGCAGGAGAATGATGACATTTTAAGCGATATGGACGGTGCTAGTTACAAAGTATTGAAAGTGTGGGAGAAGCGTATTCATGTCATAGGGATTTCGAATGAGAAAAGACAAGAATTCCTTCAGAAGTATTTAGAATTCGATCCAAGTGAATTTTACGTGTTCATAGAAAAATTACCAGTTCAGGTCGATGATTTTTATCGGTGTCCATTGTTTCTTTTGTTGTTGGCAGTTCTCATAGAAGGAAAGAAATTCGAAGAGATCGGAACAAAAACCCAATTATATAAAACCATTTTCAATTTTATTGTCAATAGAAGTTTGGTTAAAAAGGAGAAATTAGCGAAACACATGAAAATAAACATGTTTGATTCGAACAGAAGCCAATGCTCAGTTTACAGAGAAGTAATAATAACCTTTGGTCGTGTATGTTTAGAAAAACTAAAAGCAAATAATTTATCATTTAGAGAAGAAGATATTTCTTTTAACGGGTTCAGTGTTTATGATTTGGGATTTCTTACCAAAACTGTTTTATTCGTCGAACACCAAGAAACACCCCTGTTTGAGCCTATACACAAGAGTTTCTTGGAGTTTTTGGCGGCATTTTATTTGTCGACAGTCGACGAAATTCATTTAGCAATGGAAGTAACAGAATTGTTTAAAAACAGAATAAAATTAACGAAGCAAGAACTTGTGTATCAGTTTTTGTGCGGATTACTCGACTCGGAGGCCACGAAATTCTTCCGTTCACTTTTGCCCTTTAAGGATTTCATTCGTTTACTTGATATTAAACATGATTTTCGGTACACTTTAGAACCCGTGTTAAATGAAATTGTTAATCCCAACGAGGAGATGTTTAAATATTTAAGGCATTTTGTTCCGGAGTATTTGATAGATGGTGGTGATGATAATGATGTAGAGGATGACTTCCCTTCCGCAGAATTCTTAGAGAGATGGGTTAGCCCTGTTGTAAATCTTTCCAGTGAGATAAAATTCATTAAAGAATTCAGATTAAATAAAATTTGCTTAGACAGAATTAATTTTTTTAAATGTTGTTTAAATTTCATTCGAGTTGATAAAATGATATTAAGCACCAACGAAATTGCGAATCTAGTCTCCGTAGATGGCATGTTTAAGTGTCGAAAGCTCATCATTAAATATTCTTGTGAAAATCTTTCTCAAACTTTCGCGTGTATGTCGGAGATGGTGTTTCGGAATTGTTGTTCGGAAATGTTGTTTTTGGAATTTTATTATCCACAACAAGAAGATGAAGTGAAACCATGGATACTAATGTTCCGTCAATTTTGCAAAGATATTACGAATGGAAAATTAAAGCATATTAATATTCATTATTTATCCATTTTAAATCAAGAAAAGCAAGATTTTAATTTAGATTATTTTTCTTGGTTTTCTTCTTCTATTATGGATCTAATTAAAGCAAGAACACTTACCCTTGGAATAAAATTTTCATTTGAAATATTCCATGCATATGAAATTTATGAATTTATCATAGGTGATATTATTAATGTTATCTTTAATAGTCATATTCAGTCGTTTGGTTTACATATCATGGAATTTGATAAACCACTCATGTTACCCGTAGCTTTTTTTAATCGTCAACAACCACTGAAACATTTGGAATTAGGAGGAATATTCAAAATCCCAACGACTGTACACAGTATTAAATTTGCATCAGTAAACCACTTCGACTGCATACATTTCAAAACCTCAGATAACCAACTCCTTCCAAGTTTGTTATATACATGTAAGAATTTAAAAAAACTGAGTTGCTATGATATAGGGCATATCGATTTGGAAATTTTTCCCAATTGGAAGGGACTAAAAACCATTGAAATACTCGAACTGCAGACGCAAAAAATAGATGATAATTTTCCTCTGCTGGCTTCTCGTTTTAAAAACCTCAGAAAGCTCAAAATGAATGACATACGTTTATCATTACATGAAACAGATAAGAAAACGAGAGAATTTGTCATTAATGTCTTATTGAATACAGTTTCTTCTCTTCCTCGTTTGAAAATATTCTCTCTCCATTGCAACGACGCCCATATTTTGTATGGATTTTTGGACAGACTTTCCAATCTATCAAATGAAGAAAAGCGCAAAATCCGTTTGCAGAAACTTGTTCTCAATTCACTTCAGGTGAACCCATTTCCAATGAACGAATTCATCGAAGAATATAAATGGCTCACACGTAAAACAGGTAAATTCGGATTCAAATTATTATTGTTTTATTTCTTATGCAACCTCTGTTTTTATCGATGTTCGTTACTGAATTCATCTCGTATATTTCGCATGCCCGCACTTTCTTTAAGGTGCGGACGTATGATATATGAAATGAATGCGTCTTTTATCGCTGATAACGAATATCGCATCTAAATTTTTATGGGTCCAATAGTTCCTGAAATATTGGCCAAAATTATAATTTAAGAAATATGCTCTATCTCGAAAACGGTGAGTCACAGCAAAACCAAACCAAAACGGTTTAATAGTACACGAAAAATCTCAATAAACTTTTGTATTGACCAGTGGTCAATATTCCGACGAATCCATCTAAAAATCCTAATTATCGATAACACTGGGAAACAAAATTTCAAAACGTTCATGATTGCGAGATAAAAATAGTCATATCTTAATGAATTCAATGTGCAGGACACGAATATGATTAGAAAAAGATGAACTGGCTACGTTTCTTAGTAATGCCATAACGAATAGTACTACTAATCGTTAGTTCTAATTGTTATGTCAATGCGTACGTTTTATTAGTAACGCGTACGGTTTCTTAGAAAATGCTGGTCCATTCTTATTCATGGTTTTTACCAAATTTTTTACAAGGCTGAGCTTATAGCTTGAAGTGTAAAAGAGAAATGGTAATTTTGTGTGGTTATTCCGACGTTAGGTGCTGTCTATTCATTTCTCCAGATCTAAAAAATGCTCTCGGATGCCAGATCTAAATCGATTGCTCTGCTGTCCCATAGACAAAGAAAATAGCAGTAATTTGTATATCCCTGCAGCAAACCCATCTACAGAGACACTACTTTCATGTCAGCACAGATCTGCCAGCCATACTTGCTGTAGTTAATCTTCTCCAATAACACTTGTACAACGGACAGTATGTCATTATATCTGCAACGCGAGCCAATCAACAATTTTAAATGTGATATTCGTCTTCAGCACGTTACATTCATTCAGGATTGGGTACTTTCACTTAAGAAGCCATTTCATTATTGCTCAGTGTGATCGATATTCAATACCTCTAAGGGGATTGGACAAAATATTATGAATACCTTTCGATTTAGGCGTTTTGTCGAATATCTAGAAAAATACTTGACGAATTATTCTGAAATTTCAGGGATGTAAAGAGCATGTTACACCTCATATACTGTATTTCAGCGAAGGTTTTGTCCCGAAGCCAAATAGGGGACCAGCAACAAATTGAACAAAAAAAAATATTTCGGATCACCCTATAAAAAAAATGAGGTGTGGTCACCACACGACTTTCTTGTACGTTAATGTCCTGGTCCAATACAGAAAAAAAGAATTAATCAACTGTCTAAAATGGCTACTTCCGATAGAAATTTTGAAGAAGTTTGTGAATAAAAGTTACTTCAAATCAGCTTCTAAACAATTTGGTATAGATTCCAAATTTTCCTATACCATCTGCTTTCGCCTATATTAGCAAAAAACTGGATTTTGATAAGAGTAAAACTGGTACTTTCGGTTGGAATTTTGAAAAATTTCGTTAACAAAAGTTGTTTAAAAATTAGCTTCTAAACACTTTTGTATACTTTACAGATTTTCCTATTCCGTCTTATTTCGACTACACAGGGTGTATCTGAAACCCTGTTGCAAACTTTTACAGGAGGTATTATGGATGATTCTAAATAAAAAAGTTCATATGAACATGGGTTCGAATTTGAACGATAACCGAGATATGAACCCAAATAAAAATGCCGCCACTAAGATCAACAAGTTAATAACTCAGTTTCTATAACACACAGCATAATGAAGTTTGGAGGAATAATAGGGTACATAGAATTGTGTATACAGTTAAAATTTGATCGAATTCCAATGAGTAGTTTCCGAGTTACGCAGTCAAAATCGTAATACGTGCTCACATGTGAGTACTAACCACCACGTGTTACGATGTTGACTACGTAACTCGGAAATACACGTTAGAATTCGATCAAGTTTTAACCGTATATACAATTGTATGTACCCTATTATTCCCTCAAACTTCATTATGCTATGTGTTATAGAACCTGAGTTATTAAAATTAAACTTTTGATACAAGTACGAGGGTAGCCCAGAAAGTAATGCAGCACAATTTTTTTCTTCAACAATTATTTATTGAACGCAAAAAAACTTATACACACGAAAGAGTGATGTTTCTTCTACACTCCCTATTTTCCACATAATCTCAGTCCCGTTCTATGGCCTTCCTCCAGCGAGACACAAGAGCGTGTATGCCCTGTCGGTACCAATCCTTGTTCTGTTCACTGTGCGAATCATGTCTTGTCATCCTCAAAATGTCTTCCACGAATGGCATTCTTTAATGGCCCAAACAAGTGAAAGTCTGAGGGCGCTAGGTCAGGGCTGTAGGGTGGATGGGGTAACACAGTCCAAACCTGTTTCGTGATGTGTTTCGACGTCCTCAAAATGGTGTGAGGGCGAGCGTTATCGTGTGAAGCAAACAATCAGCTGGGTTGCGAGGCCAACGAAAGATAGGCCAGGGCACTCAAACGTCACATGATCATCGGGGTCCGAGCAACAATCCATCCTTCATTGTCTCCATCTTGGATTTTAACAATTAGCGTTTTTTCGCTTGTTGGAAACAATGAAGGATGGATTGTTGCTCGGACCCTTATGGTCAGGTGACTTGTGAGTGCCCTGGCCTGTCTCTCGTTGGCCTCGGCTGGGTTGTTATGACGTCCAAGTCGCTGGAAGCGCTTCTTGAGATTGGTTAAAGTGTTCACATATGCCTCAGGATTAATGGTGCTGCCTCTCGGCATCACATTAATGACACCGTCACAGTCCCAAAACACGGTGATCATGACCTTACCAGCAGAAGCAGTTGCTTTGAATTTTTTCTTCTGTGGAGAGTGCGGATGACGCCATTCCATCAATTGTCGTTTTGTTTCGGGCTCAAAATGGTGCACCCAGGTTTCATCAGCTGTCACAATCCGGTAAAAGAAGGCTTCCCCCTCGCCTTCAAAACGTTGCAGCAACTCAGAAGAAATGTTTTTTCTCAGAGCTTGGGTTCCTCCGTAAGACAGCGCGGAACCCATCGTTAACACGTTTTTGTGTAATTAAGAGTACGGATGATTTCACCCACACTTCCTTTGCTGATTGACAGCTCCAGCGCCAACTGCCGAGTCGTTCTGCGTCAATACTGACAATTGAGCGCATCAGCACGCTGCATCTTGTCAGGTGTGACAGCCGAGGATGGCCGCCCCGATCGCGGCAAGTCTTGAAGCTCCGCCGAACCGCTTTCTGATGGCCTCACCCTCTGTGCCCAGCGACTAAACGTACTTCTGTCGACTGCTGATGCTCTATAAACTGCACATAAACGTTTGTGAATGTTTCCAACCGTTTCTTGCTCCGCAGTGAAAAATTCAATGACGACACGCTTCTTGTAACGTACATCACTTACATGTTGTTCTATTGCTGCACGTACAACAACTTCAGAAGAAACGGAAACTTTGCGTGCGCATTCCAAAAACTTCAGAGAATGCATATCTCAAGTTTCGCATTCGTACCATTGTTGGGGACAGAGAAAAAAATTGTGGTGCATTACTTTCTGGGCTAACCTCTTATATTGAGGTATTAAGATAGTGTCCGTGGGAATGTTGACCAGCGGTCTTTACAAAAATTTACCCCTCCGTGGGCACTGCCTTGATGCGGTGGAGGGGCTTGATTGCCTCAATGATGCTAAGGGCTACGCTGGATAGGGATACCTATTCCAGACAGGCCTTAACATTTATTGTTGACATATATTTCAGTGGGTTGGGTTTATAAGAACGCCGGTCGTGCATCTTCAAATTATCTAATCTCTATGGCATCCGAGGGCTTCTTTTGCGGTGGCTTACGAGTTTTCTCACCAACAGGATTTACTTTCTACTTCAATCTGATATCTCTTCGCATCGAGTTATGAGAAATCTGGGAGTCTCCCAGGGCTCTATGCTTTCTCCCTTGTTGTTTTGTCTATATATAAATGATTTGCCATCCTCCATCTCTCTCTCTATACCATTCCAGATAATTTTATACGCAGACGATGTCACACTTATAGCGGCAAGTCACGCTTAATAATGATGCGCTTCCTAAGCTGAAAGCATGGTCCAGCACGAATTTCTTATACGTTAATACGGAGAAAACTAAATCTATGCTTTTTTATCAAAGGAATAAGCGCAACGTTCCTGAGGTTTTTTCCTTACTCTATGATGGCTGCCCTTTAGTAACAGTGACATCCTTTAGGTACCTAGGGTTGGTTATTACGCACATGATCTTACATGGGACCATCATATTGATTCACTACTAACTAATCTAAATCATAATTGAGGAATCATCTCTAGATTACGTTTTCTGCCTACTAGAATTCTTTTACTATTATATAATGCTTGGATACATTCTGCTCTTTGCTACAGCATTATTTTCTGGGGATTATCCACGTCATCGAACCTTGCACGTATTTTCAAACTACAGAAGTGGTTCCTCCGATCACTTTTTGGATTTCCGAAACGCACTTCAGTTTCCCATCTTTTTAAAGAACTTCGAATTGCCACTGTATATCAATTATATTTTATTAGAGTATGTATATTTGTATTTAAAGTCACTAAATCGTTCCTGTTAGTTTCTACTCCTATTAATCTTAATCTTAATGCCGATAATCATAGTGATCCAACACGCACAGCTTTTGACTTGAAACTCCCTTTAGTTAAATTAAACTATCGATATCGCTGTTTGACGTATGCTGGCGCAAGATGTTGGGCTTTTTTCCGGTGGAATTACGCACCGAAGAGGCCTTTTCTTTATTCTGCAAACATCTTAAGACCTTTGTTCTGGATTTCCACTATGATATTCAGACCTGGCTCACTGAGTGCTAGTTAAGTCTATTATTAAAGTTTAGATAAGTTTATCAAAGAGTTTTAACATCCCCTCTTTGTCCTGCTTATCCATAAATTACTTAAGTCTATGCATGGTTTTTGTTTAATATGCCCATACTTATTATATTTTTGTAGTAATGGTTAGTCTTAAGTTTCATACTCCGTAATCCTGATCTGTCATCATTTCCTAAACTCCAGTCTTCCGGTCGGTAAATTCCATCATAGTAATCCGGATTTTTACTCTGTCCTTAGCTTCTATCTTGTTATGTGTCTCTACAATAATTTCTTATATATTTATAATTTATTAGGTTCTAAGTACGTTGCTGATTATAAAAGGCTTTCGACTCTTCTGACCTGAACCAATTTAAAAATGCTAAATAATGTATTAATTCAGATTTACATTAATCTTATATTTTCTTGTAGCTGTTACTCGTCTTTTGCTACTTTTATTTTATAATGTTCATCATTGTTTTCATATTTGTACTAAACCTTGTTGTAAACTTATGATTATAGCATTAATATACTTTAGCGACCCTTGGGACCCAACAAGTCGGTCTATTGACCATACCGGTCTTAGGCGGTCGCAGCTGTATATTGTTATTAACAAAATAAATAAATAAATAAATAAATAAATAAATAAATAAATTGCTGTAAATCTGTTAAGCGCAGATTGTACAATACCCTTGCACAGTTCGTGAAATGTGCAAAATTTTCCACAAATCATGAAACGTGCACAACGATTTCTGCTCATTTCATGTATTGTGCAGCTACAGAAAACCTATGAAAGCTGCTTGCTACCGGGAAGCTTATTGGCGAATGGAGTGAAGCCACAGTTTACTTAATATACGAGATGTAGCTCAAATAAATATGGCGTCTTGCTTATCGATAAGATGGCGAAAGTGGTTTAAAAATTATCATATAATAAGGAGAGCAACAGTTTTAAAATTCGTCTGTGGTAATTTACTTGACATTTTTTATACAAACACACAAAGAGGTATACCATCGCCGCCTACGGTTCGATGAATCGCCCCCCCCCCCCCCTTCGTGATACATCTGTAGCCGACGTTGTCACAAGGTGTCTTAAAGACATCTTACATCATGTTTGGAGGTCATCTCCAGTATATGTTTAATTATTTATCTGTGAGTTCATCAAACTTTCTGATGGTTGGATAGGAGAAATTCTCGGTCTGTGAGCCGGGTGCCCGCCTCCCATTGGGCTTTCAACCTTGACAACGTGGCCGACGTGATAGATAAAATCATGTCGGCCACGACCTGACAGAGCTGATAAAATAGAATATAAAAAGATTTCTTTATTTCAACATTAAAAAAGAATTAACTCTTTTTAATTGATAAACTTTATATAAAGTTTTATTTTTCTTAAAAAGTGTTAAATGATCAAATATTTTGCAAATTTACAAGTTTAAAATTCAGTACTCTAAACTGCAAAGAAATAACAAAAATAGGTTCTTCTTCTAAATTATCTATTAAATACTTCTAAAATATCTATAACTGATAACATATTACAGACGCATTTTGTTTCAACCTGGCTCAAAAAGTCTTCTTCAGATCGAACAACACACAATATAAACTGATACCTCCCATGGAACCGATTCTGCTAGGTTAAGCAATTTTTTTCGCAAAATGCTATTAACTTTTGGAACCGATTTTCTGAGCAGGTAAGATTTAACATAATGGAGTGTAAATGTATGGATATACCAATCAGAAATTACGTGCTAGACTTTTAATTTCTCGGTAATTAATGCATCGCTAAATGAAGTGCCAAATTAACTTGCACGCATTTAATTTTCTTATCCCAATGGGATGCAGACTTTGAAAAGTATTTAATAATAGAGTATTTAATAATAATAACATTTGGAATGAATAAAAGATTCAAATATAATATAAATAAAATGTGTAATTAAAATATTAATTATATTTTGTATAAAAATCATTTTTGATATTTCTTTAAAAATTAGAATATTTAAATTTGCAATTTTGAGAAATGACAAGGCATTGAGCGGGTGCAGTTATTCATGCATATATTTTCAATGTAAATGATAAAATAAGGCGGATGTATCAGTTAGTGAGAAAGAGGTCTGGGGGCGCAATTTCCCCATTTTTGCAAAACTTAAGGGAGACCCGTGTAATTTGAACCCCCTAAGGGAAAAGAGCTGTAACTTCTATTCAAAATGACGTAGCTCTAATTTTCAAGCGTAGGTAAGGTGCGTCCAGACACATTACTTATAAAAAGCAACGACACACTAAACACATGATATTGCGCATTTAATTAAATGTAAAGTAATGTCTAATAATCATTCAGACAAAAAATAAACAAAATCCGAACAACTGCTAAATCGTAAACAATAAAGAAGCAAAATCAGACCATTTCACGTGTCCAATAAATATACAGCCACTTACCTTTTTCTTTTAATTGACTCTCCCTAAATTGTTAATTTTAATCTTTCACATTTACATTCATTTCCATAAAGCATACGAACTGAAAAAAGTAATGGTAACAAGCTACAAATATTCAGGATGAGCTGCTGTATTGAAAGTCAAGAATGCCGCGAGGAATCTGATTAAGTGACATGGAAAAGGGGCGCATTATTGATCTGCATGAATCTGGACAGTTAGCGCCGCAGTTCAAGATAATGTTTATCGTAACATTACGGTGTTTTCCACGGTCGTAAGATCCGCATGGACGAACTTCTTCCGAGAGACATTTGAGGGCCGCGTAATCGAACTCACAGAAAGCTTATCAGTGGTGGGAGTTTTTCCAAGCTCTCTCAGTGCCTATATACTGAGCGGCCTAGGCGGATTTATTCCCAGCCATCTGATAGCTTAATCATATCTAAATTAACGGAGAAGAGATATTAAATCGTATTGCAAAAACTTTACACACCATCTTTCTTCTGTACAGAGCTTCCCGGATCTGATTCTCTGTTGTATAGAAGAAACGGCGTCGACTACGAGACGTCTAGCATGGAAAGCATCGAGGAAAACTGAACACGACAAGGCGTTATTTCTCTCCGTTCCTGCGACACGGAACAAGTGTTTCATCCTACTAGTGTTGATGTGGTTGGTGTTTTCCTGTTTACGAAAGTGGTGCTTCATATAGGTGTGCGTATGTCACGATACCATTTAGGTGCCCCTCTTTGGCACGTTCATCCCGGTTGTGAGTGAATCTGTTATACAGTGCTTATCTGGGTTTAAAAAGTATTTTGCAAAAAGGTTATTTACATGTTGAGATTGGCGCCCGTAATCTCATTGATTTGTTGCATCACCAAAGTGAGTGCGTACATCAGTTTGTCTAGGCGTAACGTTTACGCTGTATATTGTGCTGCGAGTATCTCGATTGTATCTAGTTCGAGTGTATGCTGCTTAAATTGTGGTAGCCGATTATGTTTTCTACGATTGATGCCCTTATAGGTTCGAGTCAAAGTGGTTTGTGAACGGAGGCGAATATCAACGGAGCGTCGAAAAGAGGGGCTTGTTGCTACCTCTTCTTTTACCTATCTTCACAGTGGTTGTGTGAAAGGAAAGTGTGCGTCATCCGTACTTCGTCCTGCTCACCGTTCACCAGCGCTACGTTTTGTCGACGTGAGTCGATAGTGCTACCCATACGAGAAGTTAGCAATCCTCGATCCTCAGCTATTATTTCAACTCAAGGTGAATCTCCAGAACTCATTTCTTCGTTGCTACAAACATGACTTCAGAAATCACCTTATTGACGTACTGCCTTAGCGACGGACATTTCTTAAATTCAATAGTCGTTCCCGGGTATGCTATGCGGTCGAGTTAAGCTCGCCTCGGCCCTTACGCTACTCACCATATTCAACCAACAAACTTACCTAGTTTTCGTCGCCAAGGAACGTCGAAACGTCACGTGATACCTACCTGGACTTGTAAACTAAAACTTTCTTACCTACATCCACGTCTTGCCCTTATCTCGAGGTTAGCTGGCAGGTTGCAGCTTTGTTTATGTCCAGCCGACACCAACGAACTTCTTGACCTGTTTACCAAAGGAATTCGGTAACGGTTCAAATCCTTTATTGATCAAAAACTTTCCTTCCACTGCAAATCATATTCGTCTAAGCAAGACTTTTCGTTATTTCAATGAACATTACTCAATAGTTGGTTATTCATAGATCTGGAAAATCAACTACGTTAGTTGTGTCGCATCTTTGGTTTTTAAGGAAAACATAATTCTAAAAGTTTTGTTTTTTTTTTGTTTACTCAATAAAAAAAAAACTTTATTAAACTTTATACGTTCTCGCGATCTTGTCACTTTTTATCACTCTGCTATTTATCCACATGACACAAGGGTATTGTACACTTCATGAAATGAGCAAAAAGTTGCGCATTTTATGAATTCTGCGATTTCACGATCTGCGCGTAACATATACATCAATATGGGACACTCTGTAGCACACATAAAATTAATAAATTTTTGTATTGACAAGTGGTCAATATTCCGAAGGATACTATCGAAAAAATCATAATTATTGAGAATCGAAATTCAATATTTATATATATGGCAGCCGATACTGATGAGCCCTGTAAACGTGCATATAGTAGACTCTATAATAGAAATTTGAATGAGATAGTCTCTCAACTGGATGATATGAAATGCAGTATTCACTCATTATTCAATATGGCGTTTAAATTTAACACTGTAAACCCTAGTGCAATGAGGTACAATTTATCAAGTTTTACGAAATAAATACTATCTTATAGCACACATTATTCACCCATTCACAATCTTGTGCTTATTCATGCACATCCACTTATATGTATATCTTACTCAAACATGCTCACATAAAATGTAATTCACTCACTCATACATGCTGTCGAATATATTTCCTTCATATGCAGGCCATTCCACGCCACAGTTCTTTCTTATTTTCAACGATCATAAAAAATTCTTTATTGAAGTCTTTATAGTGTGCCCAAATGAAAAGGAGACTTTCACTATAGTGCCGTTGTATCTAATCGAAGTTGATAAATATGTTTGTCGATAGATGTAGCGTCATCCCGGCTCCCCATGAAGGCCGGAAAAATGATGCTCAGTTTCTTTTTCGACGAAGAAGGACCCATACTCCTCGATTGGCTAGAACGGAGTGAAACAGTTAACCCTGAACGGTACTGCAACACTTTGCTGGAGCCGAAACGGGTCATCGAAAACAAGCGCAGAGAGAAGCTCTCGAAATGGATATTGCCACTTGTGGCCAAGAAGACCCTCCACCTGCTGGAAACATTTCGATGGGAAGTCCTCAAACATCCTCTGTACCGCCCTGAGATCTCCCCATGTGACTCCCATATTTTCGGCTCCTTAAAAAAAAATCACTGACCTGTGACTAGTGAGTGCAGAACACCGTGGAAAAAGGACCCGTGTGCAACCCAGGATATCAACACTGAAGCCATCATTCGCTTCTTACGCTCTGAGATCAGTGCATTATCAAAGGCAATTATGTGTAGACGTCATGTTGCACATTAACTGTACGTCAGATATTCTGTAATTAAAATATTCGTTACATATAACTGTAGTGTCCTTTTCATTTGGCCGCACCTTATATATTTCCGTCTGTCCGCACATTTTTAAGATGCGCGATATAAACAGTCCAGTCACATTAATGTGACCACCTATCAGTAGCCAGAATAACCACCTTTCGCGGCGCGGACAGCTGCGAGACGGGCAGGAAGAGAGTCAATAAGGTTCTGGAAGGTATTGACAGGGATGTGAAACCATGCCGACTCCAGTTCTATGGCGAGCTGCCGTAGATTGCGCGGTGGAGGATCCATGGCGCGAACAACCCGATTGAGGTGGTCCCACAGATGCTCTATGGGATTTAAATCCGGGGAGTTTGGGGGTCTACGCGCTGTATGGCACGTCGCATTGCATGCTGGAAGATGAGGAAACACAATCTGCATCTAGGGGTGGACATTGTCCGAAAGAACAGATGCGTACTTCCATTGATCCATGGTGCCGTCCACAATGATCAGTGCACCCAGGGAATGCCATGAAAACATTCACCAGATAATAACGCTGCCTACTCCGGCCTGGACCCTTGCGGCACGTGTTGCAGGTTGTTTGTTTTCTGACGCTGAACGCCGTACACACCATCGCTCATCTGTCCGATGGAGCATAAACCGTGTTCATCGGGAAAAGCCATCTTTCGCCACTCTGTTGCTGTCCAGTTGTGGTACTAGAGCGTGCAAATATCAGTCTTTGTCGCCGGTGAACAGCCGTCAGCATTGGTGCACGAAGCAGCCGTCTCCTGCGGAGCCCCGTACGCAGCAACATTCGATGAACTGTCGTTCAGGATACACGTTTGGTAGCCCCCTGGTTCATCTGGGAGGCAGTTGGTCCACGGTTGCACGTCTGTTCGCTTGTACGCATCTCCGTAGCCGTCGTTCACCTCTGTCATCTGTGGCCCGTAGGGGTGATTTTGGGTCACCCCTACACGGTGCTGATTTTGGGTATTGTCATTCTGCCATGCACGGTACACTTTCACCACGGCGGCACACGAACTTTTCACAAAACTAGCCGTTTCGGAGTACTGCCGCCCTTGGCTCGAAAGCGCGATGATCATGCCATTATGGAGGTCGGATAAATCGCTACGTTTCGCCATGACTAACAATTGCAATATTTTCTGCTTCCATCTGACACCCTTCCTATACCCTACCTTCTGGCCGTTACCATTTTCCGTTGATGTTGAACGTAGGGGGTGGTCACATTAATGTAACTGGACTGTGTATGATATATGTAATGAATGAGTCTTCCATCGTTGATTACGAATATCGCATCTAAATTTCTCTTAGACCAATAGTTTCCCAAGATAATTTCAAAATATGCTATAGCTCGAAAATGGTGAGTCATAACAAAATAGAACCTAAACAGTTTAATATCACACTTAAAATCAATAAAATTTTTGTATTGATCTGTGGTCAATATTCCGATGGATACTATCGAGAAATCATGATTATCAATATTCGATAATCAAAATTTCCTTATATGGCAGCTTATATCAATAGAAAGTATATACAAGGTGTTGTTAAATTTCATGTCAAAAATGATAGGAGTGATGGAAAATGCGATTCTAAGCAAAAAAGTTCATATGAACATGGGTTCGAATTTGAACGATAACTGAGATATGAACAGAAATAAAAATGCCGCCACTAAGGTCAGCAAGTTAATAACTCAGGTTCTATAACACATAGCATAATGAAGTTTAGGGGAATAATAGGGTACATACGGTTAAAATTTGATCGAATTCCAATGAGCAGTTTCCGAGTTACGTAGTCAACATCGTAAGACGTGGTGGTTAGTACTCACATGTGAGCACGTGTTACGATGTTGAGTGCGTAATTCGGAAACTACTCGTTGGAATTCGATCAAATTTTAACGGTATACACTATTGTATGTACCCTATTACTCTCCCAAATTTCATCATCCGGGATGTTGTAGAAAGTGAGTTATTAACTTGTTGATCTTAGTGGCGGCATTTTTATTGTTCAAACATTTTTATTGTTCAAACTTTTCATCTGTTCAAACATAGGTCGTTTGGCTACCTAAACTGATGGACCTAGAGTTTTTTATAATTTTTAAAATTTATATATTTCCTACATATACGTGTTATCTACTTAAACATAATTTCATTCTAGTCCAATTAAATTTAGAATTCATTTAGATTGGTTGGTTTGTTTGGTATTAACGTCCTTTTCAACCGTTATGGTCATTTCAGGACGGCGTTATAGGGGCCGCAAATTTTGCCTCACAAGGGCTCTTTAACGTGCAGCCGGCAAACGACTACACGGGACCAACGGCTTTACTTCCCTTCCGAAGGAAGTGCGTGATCTCAGGATTTCCCCCTGAAAAATCCTCGTCGTCCTCGGCCGGGATCGAACCCGCGTACTCGAGCATCAGAGGCGATCACGCAATACACTGAGCCACGAGGCCGATCGATTCATTTAGAAATTGTTTAATTGAGTATTAATTTTCTTTACATGCTTTATGAAATCAATGAGTTTTCAATGTGTTTTAAGCAACCAAAATCTGATCACCTATACCCATCACGTGGGGGAATAACGGTCAATGTACCATGTCCACATTTTCTCCTTTACCACCAAAACCATAAGAAGTAAAAACATTTCCCTTAATTCATTCATAGTGCACACTTCGCCCTATTATACAGACTGGGCATAAATTATTGGTATTATAAGAAACGTTAATAGCATTATAGCTAGAAAAGCTGTCTCTATGCAGCTTGCACAGTATGGTCGTATTCACCATCTTGAGTTAAAAGTGCAAGTTGATTGTCTTTATCCAGCAAGTTCAAATACTACAGAATGATTCAAAAGTTACTGTGCGGTAGTGCATGGAAACGTGTATAGAGGGAGGCAGTAACAAAATGGTGCTGACAACGGAACAGCGTGTGTTTCTAGTGGAGAATGTGTTCTGAAAGTTCTCATTAGAATGCAGTACGGAGCTTAATCAAGTTCCGTGCAAGTGGAACTGTGCTGGATGCACAACGATTGGGCCGCCCCGCCACACAGGAGGAGAATGTGCTTGAGATCCAGAACAGAATGTTGCAAATCCCAGTAAATCTCTGAGCCGACTCTCACAACAAGCAAACGTGTCCTACAGTACAGTACAGCACAACGCAGCGTTGAAAATGTTTCCGTAACAAAGGAAATATTCCACATCTTTAAACCCACAAACGGCTACCAATAATTACATTAGATTAACATATGTTACGTAACTTAAAACTTAACATATCGTTCCTTTGCTGAGACTCAACCAATAGAGAATGATTCTAGCCTTTTACTCCGATCATCCCCCTTTTAAGCTCTATATGTTCCATTTTGTTAAGGTTTGTCTTTATTCTGAATTTTGATGTTAAGAATAAAGGAAGAGCCTACGAAATGCGTGTCCGGTATTTTTTTATATTTCATGTGTTTTTGTGGTTTCTTCTTCCTTCAGAGCAGTATTTTTCAACTTTTTTATCTTACGATACACTTGAACTTACACTGAATGGCCAGATTATTATGACCACCCCATCAGTACTTCGTTAGGCCACCTTTTGTCTCCTATACTGCGGCGATTCTTCTTGGCATTGACTCCACAAGATTTGAAAGGTGACGCGAGGAATCTAACACCATGCCTGATGAATAGTATTGTCCGTTTGTGTCCACTGCCTGATGGCTCTTTCAACTTCGTCCCACAAATGCTCAATTGGATTGAGATCTGGTGATTGTGGGGGGAAACCTATGCAAGAGCAACTATTCTTCCACAATAAGAGCACCGTGCCATGACGCATTGTCTTGTTGGAAGAAGCCATCTCCGTTGGGAAACGCCATCAACATGACAGGATGAACTTGATCAGCAACATAGGTATGTTGTGCTATTCAGACGTTGTGCTCCACAAGAATTACAGGGCCCAAATCATGCCAGGAAAACATGCCCCAACGCCACCAGGTACTCATGCATGCTGTCATGCTGTTTCCGCCAAATTCTCGCTCTGCATAATGCAAATGGAAACGCGATTCATCGGACCACATGACTTATTTCCAGTGCTCGACTGTATAATCCTTGTGTTCCTGTGCGATTTAGACACGTTTTTTCTTGTCAATTTAGACACGTTTTTTTATCTTGTTAAGCAGGCCTTCGGGTTTCATATCCTATACGATGCACGGCGAAGAGTGCATTCAGAGATCATTTGAGAAGATCCCTGATTAAGATTTGCAGTAATTTGATGCACTGTTTTGTACCAGTCGTGCCACTCTCCCCTTGCCATAACGCGCACGTTCACACCCAATTTTTCGGCTGACAGTTCTGTCTTTAAACGCTTTAACAACAGCTGCTCTTGAACATTTAACGAATGCAGCTGTTTAGCTGATACTTGCTCCATGGCTTCGAGCGTCAACAATCATCCCATGTTCAAAGGCTGTTAAATCGCTTCGTTTACCCATATCTTCAGAATCAATGCTTCCCTATTTATAATGGTCTGGTCCTCTAACAACTTAAGCGCGAAAATATACCTCATTTGCCTACAAACGGCAGGTGGTTATAATAGTCTGGCCACTTAGTGTATATCTGGAATTCACTGGTTGAAAATCACTGTTTTACATGTTTGGAATTTAATATTATTGAAATAATGTAAAACTTATACAATATCGCAATAAAAGGAAAGCACAAATCCACAAAGATTTTTTTATTGACTCAGATGTACATTTCGGAATTCATAATTCCTTCATCAGTGAATTCCGGAAATCAGTAAGTTACGGACCTCACTGATGAAGGAATTGTGAATTCCGAAATGTACATCTGAGTCTATAAAAAAATATTTGTGGATTTGTGTTTTTCTTTTATTGCGATATTGTATATTGGTGTCCAAAGTTTCCGGCTATATTGTTTTAATGTAAAACTTGTTTTACTTTCTAGAAAAATTCACGATACGACTACGGGAACAGTACGAGAAACAAGTTCACGTTCCATTGTCCACATGGTTAGAAGGAGACGTCCCACTGGAAAAAATCCTCGTCCACTTGGAATCTGAAAACGTCACGAAGAAATGCGAAGAGAGCCAGTCACTGTCAATTGGAATGAAACAGCTGTTCGATGAAGGACATCGTAGGATTTTAGTCGAAGGTTCATCGACATCAGTGAACACGATCTTCTGCTGCAAATTGATAAGAGACTGGACAACCGGAGAAAACTACATTAGTGAGAAATTCAGTCTGATTTTTCACTTTTTCGAAAAAGATTTTGTCAATGACTCTTCCATGGAAGAGCTCCTCATCGATAAATTTCCAGGAGAAGAGACAACATCCAAAGACGACATCATTGCCTGTATTACCAAGTATCAGCATCGAATTTTACTCATTTTAGAATGTGATGAAATGAGCGACAAAACGATAAGGGGATTGGAGGCAGTACTTCGACGTCGATTGTTTCCTAAAATGTATATCGTGGTCACATTTAGCGAGAGAAATTCTTTTCCAAGTACACAGAATTTAACTCAAAAATCTAAGCAAGCTTTGGAAAGAAATGAAAGGATTAGGATATTTTTCGATAGGAAAGTGCTAATCAAAGCCTTTAATGTACATTTAAATGAAGAATGGTGGGACATGAGCACCCGTTTAATAAACACAATGGATTCGACCGACGAGAACGAGACGCCAAATATCTTAGATTGTTGTCCTCTCTTCCTTCCCTCATTGTTAACGATGATACAAATGTTAAAACAAAGGACACTCAAGTGTAAAACTGGTATTCTAAAAAAATATTTCAATTATGTTTTAAATATGCTATTAAATACAGAAAAGGAAATGGACATTTTAAAATTACCTGTCCTTCATACTTCCAACTCCCCTGAATGTCAGTACTTGCAAATATTGGATTGCTTTGGGCAATATGCACTGCAACAGATGATAGAAAGAGACCCTGTTTCCATCGATGATAACGAACTTATTTTGAATTTCGGTGATAAAAGAATTTTGCGATTTGGGTTCTTGGTTAAAACAAACGAAGCCTACTATGCTATCGATAAAAAAATTGTTGAATTCTTGGCTGCATTTGCCACCTTTAACATGTTGCTGAAATCGAGTGAAGATGCTTTCAAAAGGGGAATCCAAAGAATAGTGTTCAAAGAAGGATTACGACCAACGAATGACGATTCACTCTTCTTCCCTTTCCTCGGAGGATTATTGAACGAAAGAGCCACACTTCTATTCGAAGCGCTCCTTCCTTTTGCCGAATGGTTCGATCTGAAGAATGTCTCTTTTATCAACATTCTAACGGAAATTGTAGACATTCATTCGTTCGTCGATTCCTTCCGAAATCTGTTGCCTTCGCTTTTTCCACCTCTCTATTCTAGTGTTCATGATTTCCTTTCGTCGCCCATTCAATCGCTCCTCTTTAATTCGGCAGTCGAATCAAACGTCGTTCAGGCACTACTGTGGAAATCTTCCGGCTCAATACCCTTAAAGAAAAATGTCACTCTCACTCATTTGCTGTTATATCTCGATGATGAATTTTATAGACACAATCATATTTATGGAACAAATTCATTGAAATGCCAAACGCTTTATATTCGTTTCTGTGAATCATTTGAATTAGAACATTGGTTGGATGTCATTCGTTTTCTCGAGTCTATTCAAAGAGAAAAACTTTGTCTTGATTTCACCCAAGGAGACTATGGTTTCATTTCGTCTCTCATGATTTGTCTTCACAAGGAATTAACAGAAGGACGATGGAGACAGAAGACCATCCATCGACTGAGATTAAATATCGCAGGATATGATTATCGACAGTGTCTTCCTCTTGTGGTCGAACTCGTTAAAAGCAAAAGAATCAAAGAAGGGGTTTGGATAAATAATGTAATATTAGACATAAATGAGGAAATAGAGAGTCGCACGGAACTCCATTTACAAGAATTCTTTCGAGCAGTCGTTCAGTCTAAAATTATCCGTGATTTACTTATTTCAAACAGAAATTCCAAGTACTCACCTGAAATTGACTTGAGCGGTTTGCATGAAGATGAAAATACCTCATTCAATTCAATTTACTTGCATGGTTATTTAACTCTTTTGAATGTAAAAGAATTGGCAAAGTGTTCAGTCGAAGAGGCGCTCATTTTATGTTGGGGGGATCATATAAAGAATTCTCTATTTATCAAAACTCTTCAGGGAATCAAGTGGTTATGGTGTTTCATGGACTGTTTCGATTGTTTAGTCGAAGACGAGTGTCCAAGTTTAAACGAACTAGAGGAATTAACACTGAATGTTGACGAAACGATAAAATTGAACCCTTTAATTTCAAATTTGATCCAATTAAGAGTTCTAACTTTGTGTTTCATGGAAAGTGACTGCATTCCATCAGGAACTTCCCTGTCCTTCAAGCGAATGTTTTCTTCTCTTTCTTTGACAATATTTCAACTGATTGACATTCCATGTAACATTTCATCATTTGATTATCTCGTTCACTGTGTCGCAGAAGGTTTGGAGAGAAAAAAAGAAAAATCGAAATCGGACGCAACTCCTTCACTGGAAGAATTCCTTATTTATTTTAAATATAGTGTAGGCGGATATCATTGGAACACTATGAAAGGATCGATTGGAGTTAAAGAAATTCAGAGGATGTTGCAAAGAAATCTGGTGAGACAGTTCTCTTTGGTCGATTATCACGAGGATATTCCACGTGCTCTTCCACGGTCTCTGTTTTCACTGGACGATAAATTTGCTGTTAGAATGGAAATCGATGGATCTAATCAGTCGCACTCCCGACATAGTCAGTGGGATTATCGATGGATGGATGTGTCGAACAAATATTGCATCACATGCCAAATAGAATAATCCATTTCTCTAATAGAAATAAATTTTATTTAACTACGATGAACAGTGGAGAAGCTAAAATATTATAAAATTCACGCCAACAACTAGATAGCTAAAATCCGAAATTACTGCAAATAAGCATTTCAAATAAAACTTCTTCGGATGAAAAAATCATTGTGATTTATTTTGTTTTTCTTGACCGCATTATTTAATTTCGATAAAATTTTGAAATCTTGAATACTTAATGAACAGACAGATCATTTGTATCTCCTTTCATTCAAAATTATGGTATACTAGCAAGCAAACTGAAAATGGTTTCATCAGAAAATTTTTACACATTCGAGTATATTGGGTAACTGAGAACATATGGCTGGAACACGGTTAGTCAGTATGTTCGGATGAATGATCAAAACGAATGGCTTTATATTGCTTTTACAATGACGGTTTTACACATTGTTCTGTTGACAATTCTTTATAATCGTTGTTATAACATTATTAAGTAGCGGAAGAATGGAGCATTGGTAGCATTCAAGAAATTATTCAAATTGCACGACAATACGTCCAGAAGAACGTTGTACAGGGTGGCTCCCATGTAATTTTGCATGAAATCGTCAATTTGGCGTCTGCATTGTCCTGTCAGAGTTGACTGTAGATGTGAAAACTGCAGTGTCTCGCACACGCCGCCGTGCTCCTGTGCAACAACTCACAGAGTTTGACAGAGATCGGATTGTGGGACTTCGAAAGGCTGGATGGTCTCATCGGCATATCGCGGCGCAGATCAGTCGTGATGTTTCTGTGGTGTCAGCAGTGGTTTACGGAAGGAACGCACTCACGTAGACCTGGTTCTGGACGCCCTCGCACTACTAACCCACGCCAAGACCGTCGAATCGTACGAGAAGCTTTGAGCAACCTACGGCATCCACAGCAGAGATGAGGGCCAGAGTGGTACCAGCTTTGTCAAGACGGACCATTGGTTACCGTTTGCTAGCTGTAGGACAGCGAGCACGGATCCCTCTAGCCAGACTCCCACTTCCGCAAGAACACCGTGCTGCGCGGTTACAGTGGTGCCACGAAAGAGCCGACTGGAGAGCTGAATGGAGGCCTGTGGTCTTTTTTTTTACACTACGCTTGAACTGATGTGTCTCAGCTTTAAACTTCAAATTCATTTTTCAAGATAAGTTATTATTTAAATTGTAAAAATACGTATAATAAAATTTATATTAGAATATATTACACCACTGGTTTAAAATATTAGAATAACTTAAATGGATGTTCAAAAACAATGTAAAACAAACATATTAGGATGCTGAATTTAATTCTAATATTTCGTAACATCACCTTTTGCTTCAATTACAGCTTATTACTGATGAGACATATTGCTAACAAGCTGGGTACAACATTATTTTGTCATGTAAGACCATAGTTTTCTTAAACAAGAAACAGGTTCTTGTTTATTTTTTGGAGCTTTCAAATGGAGTTGTTTCTTAATAATGCCCCATAGATTTTTTATTGGTTTCAAGTCCGGGGAATTAGATGACCATGGAAGTACAAGTATTGGACATTGAAACTGAAACACCTGGTAGAAATCCAAAATCTTTATTTAATAAGGTGTTGGGGCACCGTGGGCAGCCAGCACAGCAGCAACACGTCTTGGGAAGGATCGGTAGAGGTCCTGCACAGTTTGCATCCCAGACCATTACTGATCCACCCATTACTGATCCACCTCCGTGTTTGACTGTGGGTGCCAAGCAGTCTGGGTTGTAGGCATCAGAGGGGCTCCTCCAGACGAATACCCTCCTTGTTGTTTGGAAGACAGTGTAGCTGGACTCATCCGAGAATATGACGCGTTTGAGGTCATCCAACGTCCAGGTTTTATGCGTCCGGCACCACTGAACCCGCTTGGAGGCATTTGTACTACTGATGAAAGGCTTCGGTATAGCAACCCTGCCATGGATGTTGGATTTATGCAGGTAACGACGGATTGTCTTCGTGCACACAGGTTCCTGGAGGTGTGTATTCATTTCTGCGGTGATTTCTGCTGCGGTGGTTTTCCGCTTTCGTGCAACAATCCTGGTCAATGTCCTGACGTCTCTTTCCGACAACTTCCGTTTTCCCCTGCAGTTGCTCCTCCTGGACGTGGTTCGTCCTTCCTGTTCATATGCACACATCACCCTGGATACTGTAGCACGTGAGACATCACAAAGTGTGGCAGTTTTGGACACAGATGCACCTGCTAGACGCGCCCCAACAATCTGCCCTCTTTTGAAGTCGGATATGTCTCCCATTATAGCGCTCTGCACAGACAATTTGAAGCTTACTACCGAACTTTTCTACTGGAGTGACTACCAAGACCTCTGATACGTGATTCATTGATATGCATACGATTAATTACCTAGCAGAAGGTTCTATTCAGCCCTGGGGGTAACCAGTGCTATTTGCGAAGGTGTTTCAGTTTCAATGTCCAATACTTGTACGGTAATATTGTTTTCCTCAAGGCACCGTCTTTTTTTTTTTGACGTGTGACTCGATGCACCCATCTTGTTGAAAAATGAATTCCTCGTCAAGCAAGTCCTCTGCAGAAAACAACATGAAAGTTTCAAGAATGTCTTGATACACGTCAGAGTTAACCCTTTCCGTAAGCACACACAGCTTCCCAACACCTTCTCCTGACATACATCCCATCGACATCGCAAACATAACGGAACGCTTCACACAATATTTAGCGAAGGCTTCTCCTCGCAAGCGCCACACTCGTGAGCCTTTATCTACATGACTCACACAAAACACAGATTCATCACTAAACAGTACTCCATTCCAATCAACCCGCCCCCAAAGCTGTCTTTATTTGCACCATTTCACCCTTGGTTTACGTTGCTTGGGTGAGAGCAACTGTTTTGTTTTGGGAACTCTTGACAGGAACTTCATTGTGTAGACGCCTCAAGGTTGTTGACCGAGAAACGTGAACTTCACATGCAATCCACAATGCATGAATTTTAACGGTTTCTTTTAACAGTACTTTGTAGTCGTCGATTATACCGGGGCGATGTAGATAGTTTTCGATCACTTGCACGTTGACGGTCATTTGATTGTACAGCACCTTCAGTAACCATTTTTAGATTTTTGGAAACAGTAGATTGAGAACAGTTAGCATGTTGAGCTGTTATTTTGAATTAATCCAGTTCTGCGAAGAGCAGTGGTGCCCTTCAAGATGAGATGTGAGCTTTGCGAAGAACATGGTATAAAATTACTAAAATTCTTTGCTTTTACACATTATTGAATAGTAATTTATGAATTGTCTAAAAATCTTATGTGGATAATGCAGATGATTAACTTAAGAATAAAATAAAACTCTTTTTCCACAACGAAACAGGAATTGAACAAACATAAAAAGAAAAAGACCGAAAATAAAATGAAAAAATACAACCTGAGTCTGTAAGCGCTTTTCGAAAGCTTTGCTTTCATCATTCAGCAGCCAAGGAGCCCCTCGAGAGAACTTGAGAGAACTGACTTGGAATAGAACATGCTGAGTATTTATAACGAACGGAAGCCAATCAAGACAAAAAGATCCAACTGAATTTTATTGATTGGGTAAGTGCGTCGCCCATTTGATCAATGGTGATTCGCTAATAGGGCCCCTATCTAAGTTGAGTAATAATTTTTTATCTGTTTTTTGAATGGCTAAGCTTTCGAAGGCGTCCAGAAGGTGTTTCTTGTTTATTGACTCAATAAGTTTTACATTGTTTAATAAAAATTCATGCCCGGTATCTAGAGAGTGTTTGGCTATGGATGACTGATTCCCTCTACCATATCTTGTGTGTCTCATGTGTACTTCGATTCCTGTTTCAATATTACGGAAAGTTTGTCCTTTGTACCTCATGGGGCATTGGGAACATCTGGCTTCGTATATTCCTGATTTCTGTAGTGGTGGAATCGGGTCTTTTGGGTTAGGTAATAAATGCCTGGTCTGGTTGGGATTGCTAAAAGATAACGAAATATTAAAAGATTTAAAAACAGAATTGAGACCTTTGATTAATGATTTATTGTAAGGTAAGGATATGACTCTCCCTCTATTTTTAGTCCGGTTGAGGGTAGTGATTTCGTCCATGAACTTTTTTAACTTCCTCTTCCTGACCAAATCGGTGATGGTACGTGTGCTATAGCCATTTTTAACTGCAATATTCTGAATCAAGGAAATTTCTTTTTTGAATGAGGATTGACCTACTGGGAGATTAATAGCTCTGTCAATCATCGAAATGAAAGTAGACATTTTTTGATTCCAAGGGTGACTGGAATCGCTTGGTATGTAATTCAAACCGTTCGTAGGCTTTCGGTATATCTCAAATGATAATGAATCATGGTTTCTGATGACTAGGATGTCAAGAAACGGCAACCTTTGATTGTTTTCCAACTCAAAAGTGAATTGAACGGACGGAAAATAACTATTAATATGTTGGACAAAAGTGTTGACATCGCAAGCATTGGTGTCAAAAATTGTGAAGACATCGTCCACGTATCTGAACCAACAATCGGGAAAGTAAAAACCGGAATTCTTCAGGATATCCTCGAAACTTTTAAGAAATATTTCAGCCAAAATAGGGCTAAGGCAAGAGCCCATCGGTGTACCGCCCACCATTTTGTAAACTTTCCCATTGTATTTAAAAATATTATTATTGGTAGACTTAAACATTCGTTGCGTATGTTTTCAGGAACTTTGTTCTCATTCAAAATATTAGTTAAAAAGTTTATAGTTTCAGGTATAGGGATGCTAGGGGAAACAATGGGAGAAGACTTCTGGAAGACAAGATGAAGATGGTGGGCTTGCAACACAGGGATTTAAGAATATTCGAAAGCGAAGAGGCTGATGGTCACTTCCAAACGATCCCGGGATAGTTTCCAAGTGAGTCTGAAAGGGAAAATCCGAAGAAGTTATGGCAATGTCCAGATTTGAAGAAGACCACTGCAGCCTGTCCGATTGATAAGTATGATCAGCTGTGTAGTGCACAGTGAGGTTTTTACTAATTAAAATTTCTTCCAAGTAGTTGCCATTGGGGTTGTATCCATCACAGCCCCAGAGCGGGTTCTTGGCGTTGAAATCCCCAATGGCAATGAAAGGAGGATCTAGCAAGTCCATTAAAACAGACCAACGCTCTCTCTTTAAATAACCCGGCACATATACACTGAGTTAGCAAAACTCATGGGATAGCAAGCACATTGATTGATGGGCATGGCTCACGAATTCACAGGGGTAACGGATTCTGGGAATGGACCATTAGACGTTGTGGGAAGAGCTTGGATAAGTGATTAATCAGAAATGGCACGTCGTCGCGAGTTGACGTCTTTTGAACGGGGTATGATAGTAGGTGCCCGACGCATGGGATGTTCCATTTCGGCAGTGGTGTAGGAATTTGGCTTTCCCCGCTCAACTGTCTCCAGGGTGTATCGGGAATGGCTGGATGAAGGCATCGCAGTCCACAACAGGCACCATACCGGGCGTCCAGCTGCCCTAAATGATCGTGACCGGCGACACCTGGGACGAATGATTCAGAGAGACAGGAGCGCAACAGTGCAGCAAATCACAGACCAGTTCAATACTGACCGCACTAGAAACGTCTCTCGGTGGACAATCCGTCGGAATCTGCATGCCCTCGGGTTTGGCAGCCGTCGCCCTACACGGGTGCCAATGCTTACCCAGTGTCATCGGACACACCGGCGTGCATTTGTCACCAACCATCTTGGCTGGACTCTGCAACAGTGGCGTAACGTCATATGGTCAGATGAGTCACGATATCAACTGTATCACGCTGATGGGAGGCACCGTGTGTGGCGCAGACCTCACGAAACGATGGATCCCGCATGCCAACAGGTGGTGGTGCAGGGTGGTGGGGCGTCAGTGATGGTCTGGGGTGCATTTTCCTGGTTTGGAATGGGCCCTCTGGTTATCCTGGACCAAACGTTGAATGGTCCACGGTATCGTCAACTCATCGGAGACCATCTGCACCCGTTTTTGACATTTCAACAGCCTGACGACGTAGCAGTCTTTCAAGATGACAATGCTCCACCACATCGCTCCAATGTCGTCCGCGAATGGTTCGAGGAGCATGCAGGAGAGGTTCAACGACTGAGCTGGCCAGCCCGGAGCCCTGACATGAATCCCATCGAGCATATCTGGGATGCTGTTGAAGTCAGGCTCCGGGCACTGGATCATCCGCCCACGAACGGGCAGCAACTATCTTCGGCTCTGCAGACTATCTGGTGTCAACTGCCTCCAGAAGTGTACCAGGGACTTGCAGACTCACTACCACGCCGTATTGCTGCACTCCACAGGGCCAGAGGTGGCCCGATCAGATATTAAGTAACTATCCCATGAGTTTTGCTAACTCAGTGTATACAGTAAATATGAATCCATATTCCCTGGAGATAAACCACTAAGTTAATGATAGCCACCTCTTCAAGATGTTTTAAATAATTAGTAAAGTGGGGAATTCGGTGATCAATGGAGACTGAATTGCCTCCTCCGTATTTTTCTCTACTATTTGTATATGTTTGCGATCGGGAAAAACCAATAGTCCTGTCCGGGTGTAAGAAAGTTTCACATAATGTAAGTATTTGGGCTTTTTGTCTGAGTAGAATGGCGTCCTCCCAATTGGCCATCAGGCCCCTGACGTTCCAGTGAAGGACATCAAGGTGCTTACTGGGTGATAACGCCATCATGAGGGAGGGGGGGAGAGCATATCACTCCACCATCCGGAAACATCAGTTAACCACTTGGGGGAGTGGGCCGAGTGTGAAACCATAATTTGAAACACGTCCCCAACACATTTAAGGCTGTCCTGAGCAGCAGGAAGATCCACAAGCGTCGAAATAAATAGTTTTAGGCAATTGCCTACAAGCTGATCCACCGTATGGTTGCCTAGACCAGTCGGTTTGGTACTATCACAGGTTAAAGAGTCATTATTAACGTGAGAAGAGTTTCCACCTCCCTGGGGTCCCTCTGGGAAGGGGGATAACCGAGACCAGGGTATCTGGGAGAGAAGGTAGTCATAACGAGGTGAGTTAGCATTCTGGGACAAGACATTTTGGGTATTCTGAGACAAGACGTTTTGAGCGTTTTGAGACGAGACGTTTTGAGTATTCTGAGACAGGACATTTTGGGATGGTGGGTCACTGAACGACGGAGACGGAAGAATTGGGGAGTGATACGAAAAGATTGGTGAGAGACTATCTCGGCCACATGTCGAACAGGTAACGCCTGAGAGGGTATTGCAATTGATCATGTCATTGTTTAGAGCCAGGGGATCAGCCGCGTTTGGAGATTGCGAGGGACTAAATCCAGCTTGGGAACACTGACGGGGTGGATAGCTCAGGCTTGTTGAAGTCGGGTTCACATTAGTTACGGCAGCGAAGGACCTGTGATTTGGGGCGTCACTACCTAATTCCATGTCCGTAAGTCGTTTCGCTTCATAGTAAGAAACATATAAATCTATCATTTTAGTGCGGATAAGAGCCTCATATCTAAATTTACTACACCCCCTGTAGTAGGAAGAGTGATCGCCACTACAGTTGGCACAGAGGAATGAAGGAGAAGTGCAGTCGTTCCTGGTATGATCTGGTGACAAGCACTTAGAACAGGACGGGGAGCCATTACATCTAGCTTTCGTGTGACCCAGCTTATGGCAGACTATGCATTGCATAGGCCTGGGAGGAGGACGAGTGACGGGAAACGACTCATGTTCGAACTTAATTTTTTCAGGCGGACTGGGGGAGTTGAAGTACAGGAGAACCTTCCCGTAGCGGGCACCGTCATAAGAGGGGCTAAAGTGTTTAATGTCAGTGATGATGTCACCCTTGTCAGCATGGGCTTGGAGGTCTTCCAGGGTAACAGACCGCCGTATCCCAAAGACAAAACCCACAAAAGAGGTTAAAAACTTCGGGACTTCAAAATCCAAGGTAAAAATGCCAATCTCAGAAAATTTCAGGCAAGAAAAGGCCTGGGCCTTGAAGGAAAACTTAACGAGAAATTTTCCCGAGCTTAATTTAGATACAGTAGGAGAGGAACCGATGAGAGAAGCAAGAGTTTTGCGAAAGAGGCCCGGGGAAATGGATTCGCCAGAGTCGTTGCTAGTTTCTCCAGAACGCTGCAGCAGATTAGAAAGGGGCATCTTTCCACTAGAGCAAGATACTGACACAATTAACCACGGACTAGCAGCCAACGCGAGCTGGGACTGGAGCTCACTCCGTAGGGACTCTTGGTCTTGAGAGATTTGCATGGGTCGGACGTCTTTGGATGAACTCAGCACCTTTTGATGATCCGGCGCGGACCCAGGAGATATAAGAGATCCAGCAGGCTTACATTTTGACAGGTGACTAATATTTCCAGAAACATCTTCTTGATTGGAAACATCATTAGACGAGCCTTTTTTGTTTATGTTATTTTTCTTGTTTCTTTTCTTGTGCTTTTTAGTAGTATAAAGAGGGAAAGAAAGATTTTCAGCGGAATTCCCAGCCGAGCCATAAGATTTAGTCATACGATCATTACACTTCCCCGACGAGGAGAAGTGGATTTTGAGTTTTTTACATCTCTCCGCCCTATCTACGGAGAGTGATCGTCGGCCGCGGAGGGGGGCCGAAGGGTCCCCCATCCCGGCAACGGCAGCACAACAAGTCGCAGCGGCGTCAGCACACAATCGAACAGCAGTAAAGAGGCAGGAGCAAAGAAAAAGGAAGGTAGGCAAGCGAGAACTCTATTTTCTTTTATTTTAATAAACTTTAGATATCAAGATGACTGTTAAATAACAAATAAAAATACTGATAGAAAAACTTTACTTCTATTAGCCGAGAAAAAGGGGAATTAACGCGACCAGAACAAAGAGCAGTTAGACGCGCTTCGCGATCGCCGCCATCTTCCTCTGTTTCTTCAATTTTTTTATCTAGAAAAATTTAAAACAAACCGTAAAAACACTAGTAAAAATAACATTTAATAAACAAAACATATTTAAGTCATGTAATGAAGACAAATTTTGGAAAATGAAACTTGAAATTTAAGTATTTTATAGATAGTTTGTAGCGTCAAAATTTATTTTTCAGTTGTTATTTAATTGCTAGACAGTGAAGTGATCAACGAGATTGGTTTTGGTTGATTAGAAATTTTGGCGTCGACTACTAAGGTCATTTTGCACCTTTCACAGAAGTTATATCTGTACGCAGCCCGGGACAAACACAAACATCCATGCCCACGGCGGGATTCGAAACCCACGACCAGGCGGACTCGAGAACTAGAAAGCCTACGCCCTAGCCCTCTCGGCCACCTGGCCGGCTGATCGACGAGGCCTGATGATGAGCGCAGCTGTTCGCGCGAAAAGTTTTGCCAAGTTTTTGTCTCTTTTAACACCTAGATGCAACTATTATAATTTTGGTTCATATTTTTTAATTTATTTGCAACTTGCAAAGACGAGAAAGTGACATTAGAACAATTCCACGATAAAAAGAATGAAAAGTTAATCTAGATTTTTTCCTAAAACTAATCATCGATAATTGAGAATTTTTTTTTCATCTTTTGCAATAGATGTCAAATTTTTATTTTTGTATAAATATAAAATATGTACAGACTGCTAAATATAAACTTTTTTGTTATTCGCTATTAGTTTCCCTTCTTGCTGAAAAGGTGAAAAAAACAATTCTTGAACTTGCTATCAGCTGATCAAATAATCACATTTATTATGAAAATTAAAACGTTAATGTGCTTCTTTTTTTTAACCTCCTTTATCTAATATACAAATGAAAGCTTAGTAGGCTAACCAGCATTAGCCATCTTTACATTTCTTTTTAAAAAGCTGAAAAGTATCGTAAATTGTACCTCTGCTAATTCAATCGTTAGGAAAAACATGGCCGACGGGCCAAGTTGTCGCCTCTCTCCTTACAGGCACCCTAATCGAATTAAGGTTGCAACTTCCCTATAAACTTTAAACAATACAAATTAGCTCATACCAAAATTATATAAAATCTGAAATTCCATAAATAATAAATTTAAGCGATGAGAAGAAAAATTGAAATAACTAATTTCAAAAATTTTGCTCATTACAAATAAAACATCTATATTTACAAATATTCGATGTTTCAATGAAATGCCGAGTAAAAATCGATGATTCATTTAATCATTAAAATTTTTTTTAAAGTAATTGTGTCAATATATAAAATCGTTGACCTAATTTGCGAACCTCGTAATTTATATGGAATAACTACTATGCAGAAAATTGATATTTTAAAAACTCTTTTTTTCATATTTTTAAATACGAAGCATAGTGTTTTAAGAAATACCAATCCTCAAATATAGTTATTTTTTGTAGGACCACGCGATGCCTGACACATCGACCATCGATGTTTCAAAATGGACGTGAAAATTCAATTTTTTACAAATCCATCGATTATACATCGATGTTGCTATAATATAAAGATTCAAAATTTAATTACATTCATAGTAACTATGATATAAATTTATAATATAATCTATATATAATAAAGATTGAGATTTATTGTCGTCGTTCATTTAAAGAAAAGCTGCAAAATTCAGAACATAAATGCATCTTTATTAAGACTTTTTTCAACCCATACGCTTCAGATAAATTTAAAGCGTTTAGATGACATGTTTTTCGAGTATAGTATAAAATTTACACTTGATAAAAACATAGATTATTTAATCAACATTAATTGTCCAGTCAATACGTTGATAAAGTAACAAAAACAAAAAAAGATACAATAAAATAAGTCTACAAAGTATACAAATTGAACATTACAGTTGGAAAGCCTGAGCGATCACTATGTTATTACGAAAAGGGAGTGAAATTATTTAAAATATCGAAATGTTCGAAGGATTGGTGGGAAAAGAGAAACATGTGGGGGATGGGAGTGTCGAAGCCCAATGGCAACATATACTGATTGTGAAAGAATTGAAAATCATCTTTGAAAACATCGAAGTTTTACTCGAAGTCTCATATTTTATCGATACAACAAGAAATGGCCAATTAACGAACGATTAATCGACAATCGAGCAGTGGAGTGGAAGAAACAATGCGAGTGGTACTGAAGCAGCGCTCCCAAACTCACTCGTCACATGTATAGACCAGGGGAATTACACTGAGATAGGTGAGAAGCCTGAAAAAACCCCGAAGGTCCTCCTCAAGATGATTGAAGAATATTCCCCTCATTCTGGGGATAAAAAGGTTGATTGAAGATTGTCATAGAAAGGGGGGGGGGGAGCCAGAGGCGAACTAGGCTATCCAAAAATCGGGGAAGATAACATTCCTGACATCGTCGAAATTAACTTCCAGGACATGGCTGGGCAAGCGATGTTTTTAGCGTTTCCTGTAGTCAGAAGGGTTGTGAATTTCAGACACCAACTGATTCCTGTGATTAAGCATCTTCGGGAGCATAGTCGTTATCGTATCCTGTACAAACTTGCCAATATGCGTCATCCCTAGATCCTCATGAACGACATTATTGTTGGCTACTCTACGATCAAGTTTCACAATTGCTCTCAGAGTAATATTTTGGAATGTCTGCAGCTCCTTTCACCTTGTTTTGCACACAGAAGCCCAAGCTGGCATACCATGAAGCAAGATCGTGCGGATGTTCAGTGAGGTTTATATTTTGTACTAGGGCGAATGCTTAAATGAAAAAACTTCGTTCAACCAATCAGAAACGAACAAGAAACGGTGTATTACTTATTCCTGGCATCAGTATTAAATAATTCCCCGTTTAATTTCCGTGTTTGAGCGGTTGAACGCGGTTTTTTTCATTTACGCAAGCTCAAGTTTCCTTTTTCTTTCGTGCCGGACACTAAAGATCGAGTCGACGTGTTTGGAGTCAATCCTGCAAAAAGTGGCATGTAAACCACAGTAAGAAA
The DNA here is from genome assembly GCA_023313115.1 of Rhysida immarginata. Classification (NCBI taxonomy): domain Eukaryota; kingdom Metazoa; phylum Arthropoda; class Chilopoda; order Scolopendromorpha; family Scolopendridae; genus Rhysida; species Rhysida immarginata. Next base: position 13,483 of record JAHWFO010012821.1, on the reverse strand, counting down.
TAAACTGTGATGTAAAAATGTCAGCACTGTTATCAATGTCAAGAGCACTGTTACGACCAAGCAACGCGATCAGACTGAATTTGGCCCTCTTTGCCTTATTCAGCGCGTAGGAAACGTGCTGATTCAAGGTGAACCTAGAATCGATCACCACACCAAGGTATTTATACTCTTTGACCCAGTCAAGCTTATTTCCGTACAGGGTAAGCAAACCTGGGGGGTTTCTGCGTTTGTTGGTGAAGAACATAGCCTTGCACTTGCCAACATTTAACTTCTGTGTCACGGAAATCGAATCCAAGGGTGATTTCCGGCGACACTGACTGCTATTACCGCTCACGCATATTCACCCGTTCGAAGGCGGGGGAGGAGCGGGGCAGACAGTGTCGTCACACCAGCCAACACGCAAGAGCCAATGATGCCGCAGGGAGGCTTCGTGACGAGGCAGCGAAGCTCTCTTGGCGGGAGGTTCGGAGAGAGAAGAGGAGAGCGACCCGGACTTCAGAAGGGAAACATCAGGAGGATCTTGGTCCGACTCCGGAGAAGAAAGTTCTTTTCGCAGTCGCCCGTAATGGTCGGAGACCCCCGGACCCTCAGCCTGATAAAAGCGACGACGTGGCGAGCCGTCCGTTTCCTCTATCGAAGCAAGGCGTGCACGGCGGAGAAGCACCGCAGGCGGCGTTTTCGTTGACGAGCGACTCCGTCAACGTGAACGAACCGGCGCGTCTGAGTCCAGCGGAAGCAACCGGGAGATGGTTGCTATTTCGTACGCTCTCGGTGTCGACATCTGTGACTGTAAGTGCTATTTCCCTATCGAGCCTTAGTTCATGTGCGTGGTCGCATGTATTTAGTGACCTTCACGGAAGGGAGAACGACGGGCGTTCGGTAATTAGAGGCTTCTTCCCTGCTGGGCTGAATGCTTAACTATCAACCCAGTACGGTTTTGCGTACTTTGCCTAGATAGGCCGAGACGAGTTCACAGGAGTGTTTTCCCGGTGTTAAAGTGGAATGCTAGTGTTATTTTAGCGTCTTTTTGTGTGGCAAAGAGTTGGAGGGATAGAGCTAATAAATGTAACGAATGTTTTATATTTTTCTCCCTCATTTAGTAACCAGCCCGTCTGGCGAGCACTCGTGTGACTGCAATTGGTAAATGTATAAAAAGCACATGTCTTCTGTATCATAGAAGTATTTCACGGTTAATTTACGTGTGTAGTATCTAAGTTTTTCTATGTTAGCAGGAACTTTATCTGTGTGAACTTTTTCTTAGTGTTTTGCATTCAAACTGTCAGAACTTGTGTGATTGTGTGACTACCGACTTTAGACTCATTAAATTTATCTGGGCCTGAATCAAAGTAAATTCCCGGACTTGGACTTTAACAAACATTTTAGTGTATGATTCTTCTGCTGTGTCAATTAAATATTGGCGCTGCAATTAGGCCTAAATATATGAGAGGCCATATCATGTGCCGTCGTTGAATTGTATTACCCTATAGACATACTGCCTAATTTTTATGTGATTTAATTAGTTGTAGAATTGTATTCTCTATAGGTATAATGCCATAAGTTTTGTGTGGTTGATTATTTGATAGATTAAGTAAATTAAGATTTCTTTGACCAGGTTAGGATTCAAGCTGTAGTAATATTTTTGTCTTTGAGAATTAGAATTGCATTTGGCATTCTCATTTTTGTATTGAGTTATAATGTAACCCAATTTGCTTATCGGAATTTTTCAGGTTGTTTAAGTATTATGTGTATCTTGAATCAACTGATTAGCTCGGTCTAGTTTTTGGTAAGAGTTATATTGAGTGACTGCTCTTTAAATTTTTGAGATAGAATTCTCATTTGTTTTTTGTTAGGCCGTAAGTTTTCAATTTTGTGTTTATTGAACTAATGAATTGAATTGACTATCAGTTTTTCTGTCGATTCCGATAACAGTTAAACTTTTTTGGATTATCAATTATTTTAATGTATTCGAGCTAGGAGAGTTAGCTCTTTGTTATATTTTTATCAAGTCTTTAATTATATATATTTAATTGCATTATTTTATTGAATTTTTTCTATATTAAACTTTATTTTGTTTCAACCTTACCCTGATAACGTGCTTTATTCAATTTCCACTGCGTACATTTTCTACTCTGTTTTTACACGTTACATTCAGCCTCCATCTGTTGAACCATTTTTCGTAGAGATGCAGCGCTTTCTGCAAGCGAGAGATGACATGGGCAGGAACACGGGCAAAGGTGAAGATGGCCGCATCATCAGCGTAGAAGTACAGTTTACACTTGTTGGGTTTGGGAAAGTCCTGGATAAAAAAATTAAACAAGGCTGGTCCCAGAACTGATCCCTGTGGGACACCGGCTTTAATCACACATGATTGGGAAAGGGAGTCACCAATTTTAGCTCGAAAACACCTGTCTGAGAGGAAACAGCGCACCAGCACGATAAGGTCATCTGGAAATCCAAATTTTATCATTTTATAAATGACACCATCATGCCAAACTTGATCGAAGGCCTTGCAAATGTCTAGGAAGATAATGCCACCCTATAGAGACTTGTTAAGAGAGTTTTTTGCATCAACAGCAAGCCGCCATATTTGCATTTGGCAGGAGTGGTCCGTACGGAAACCAAACTGCTCATCACGAATAAGATCATTGGCAGAGCAGAATTCATTGAACCTTTTAAGAATTGTCCGCTCTAGTACCTTAGACATAGTTGGTAAAAGGCTGATGGGCCTCTAACTTGCAGGTAATGAAGGGTTAAGACCTGGTTTAGGATAATTGATTCCTTCCAGCCAGTAGGGAAATATCCGAGTTTCCAGCAGTCATTAATTAGTCTAACTATGTCAAGAATCAGGTTGGTAGGTAGATTTTTAAGTGCTTTATTTGTGATGGCATCCATTCCAGGGGCTTTCTTATTCTTCAGTTTCTTGATGATCTCGACAATTTCCATCGAGTAGATTGATCGCATCGGCCTCGGTGGCTCAGGGGTTGCGTGGTCGCCTCTGATGCCCGAGGACGCGGGTTCGACCCCGGCCGAGGACGACGAGGATTTTTTCAGGGGGAAAATCCTGAGATCACGCACTTCCTTCGGAAGGGAAGTAAAGCCGTTGGTCCCGTGTAGTCGTTTGCCGGCTGCACGTTAAAGAACCCTTGCGAGGCAAAATTTGCGGCCCCTATAACGCCGTCCTGAAATGACCATGGCAGTTGAAAAGGACGTTAATACCAAACAAACCAAACCAAGATTGATCGCTCTATAGGAGCACGCCGACCCTCATAAAAATTGGAGCACACATCGCGAACCTCGCTGATTGCATGCTCTCCGTCAGGGGTGTCTGGAATTGGGGTGATAAATTGATTGCTAAGTGACTCAGCAATTAATTGAGCTTTATCATGGTCTGTAGTAGCAAGAGTAGTACCGTCTGGAGAAAACAGGGGTGGGAATTTCGTTTTCTTACACTTAAGAGCTCTAATCATAGTCCAGACAGCGTTGTCATGAGTTGAGAGATTCTTTAATTTGCTCGTCCATTTTTGCACTCGTAGCTCTCTTACTTTTTCGTGGACCCTCCTAGAAAGCCTGTTATATTTTCTCTTAAAGATGGGATCACGTGTCGGCTGCCAAAGTCTTCGGAAGGTATTCCTCTCTGCAATAATTTGCTTAATACTTGGAGGAAGATCGAGATGGTCAGGATATTTAGGGTCTATAGGGCAAGCACTAGCAGACATCGCATTGTTGATGTTATTGGTAATGTCTTTGACTCTATCATTGATTTCATTGGTGCTGGAGGCATTCGCTGTGTAGCCATTACTAGTTTTAAGAAGGTCACGAAAGAGTTTCCAATCCCGCCTTATAGGAAGCCGATTCAGGATGTCCATATTTAAGCCATCGAAGTTAAGGGCAACAGGAAGATGGTCTGATGTTAGATCGTCCACAGTGTAAATATTGAACGGTTTGAAGAGACCCCTGAGAATAGAAATATCCAGGACATCGCTCGTGGGCGAATGATCACAATAATATGTATGTTTGATTGGACCGATAGCGACAGTGAACGAACGATTAATACACTAGAGTGCTTTTATAACCAACATTATAAAGGCACTCTAAAATACACCAATCAGAGGAGACTTCTTAAGTTGCATATTTAATTGTGAACTGAAAACGGAAATTTTACGACACCTCTGCAAGCTATGCGGAGAGCCACTGCCCACATCAGTACCGGATTCCGCAACCGCTTGTTCACGCGTTTTAATTGTGAAACAGGCTTTACCATGGGTCAGCGGTTTGGGTGCTTCAGGGTGAGCTATTCTGGTTGTAGCACTGCTACTTTATGGTCACCCTTACCACAAAAGTCATGGTTGAGAAATGAGATGAAGAGCATCCAAACATATATCGCATGATGTCGACGAATGAGATAATTCATACTGCATCGGATGCGGCGCAGATTGAAGTCACCCGCGTTCGGGGGTTAGGCAGAGGCTCCCGTTCGAAAAAAGTCGACAGTCTACCGGCTGTAATCTCGGAATAATGCCTCCCAGAAGCCCCACCAGTGCACTCGCTATGCGCTTGGGGAAACAGTCGGGGGCAGCTCATGCCTTTACCCTGGAGGAGACACAACATGTTTGTGACAACGGGTAAAGCGACAACGGGGTCGGGTCCTGTCACCATGACAGGAAAGGAGTCCGAGTTAGTGGAGGAAGCCAAACGATATCGACTGGATATCATAGGTATTATCTCTACGAAACGCCCGGGTTCTGGAACTGTGGATTTAGAAGGAGGGTGGAAACTCTTCTACTTATGTGTCGACCCTAGCAAGACTGCCCAGTGGGGATATTCACAAGTCGGGAACACGTCAACTGGACGAGTTCAACTAAGCGCTGGTCAAGTGGACGACCATAACTTAAAAAGACAACAACTATACTTTGCCATCCCGTTTTTATTATGACATTTAGACAAAATATTTTAAAACTTCAGATTTTATAAACTTTTATTTAACTTTTTTATTATTATTATATTATAAACATAAATATATTTATTTGTATTATAATTTTATTTATTTTTTTCTTATTATATATTATGAACTTATACATGACATTATCTTACAAAATGAAAGAATAAACCCATGGAATAATTATACGATATTCCACGTAAATATTCGATAATATTTCGTCTATCATAATTGTTTACTTTTCTAAGGATTCTTTTATCAGCTTCTTCATATCTTTTATGCTTTGCCAGACGTTGATAGCCTGCGATACACCTTTCATATACTGCATCATAACTTCTCTGCGTTCTTCTCAATCCGTCTATAAACAGCCAAATGTGCTATACCAAAGCCTAATTGTAAAGTTCGATGGCAGGCTTCGGCAAAATTGTTTTTCCTGCCCTGACCGTTAATCGTCCGTTGATAAACGACCGTTGCTCTAGTGCCATTGTTTCTAAGCGACCTATGTAGACATTTCCAACGTTCAGTGTCCTTAAATAGAGCAGGCGTTTCATTTTAAATTTTAAATTTTAAAATGAAAAAAAAAGTATGCCCTGCCACACATATGTTTGTTTTTTTTTAATTTTATGAATTCTAAAATTTCATAAACTTGTGAACCATTCTAAAATTTGCTCGAGTTCATCTGGTAAATAATTTTCAAGTTCTGCAATTGCGAGAATAATATCTTCCTCTGGAACAAAAGCAACTGAAGTAATCATTTTTGAATGTAAAGCAAACTGAACATCAGTGGTGTACAGGGTCGGGACACATTAATATGACCACCTCTCCTCGAACATGTTGGAACGTCCCATGGTATGCAGATGAAAAATCATTTCATATCATTAAAAGCTGACAACAGCAGACGTGTAGTAGCATCCGTTAACACAGCAATTGTCGCCGTCATGGGCAGAGCAAGTGACATGTCGGACATCCAAAAGGGGATGATCATTGGCTATCAGGCCAAGGGGGGGGGGGGCTGCATTTCAAAAACGGCCACCTTTGTGAACTGCTCTAGGGCTGCCGTTGTGAAGGTGTACAGCGACTGGACGAACCAGACGATTTCGAGCAACCGAAGAGGTAACTGTGGGGCTCCACGGGCCATCGATCCTAGAGGCGAGCGTCGGTTACGACGCCTGGCCAAGACCAATCGGCGTGTCGCTGTTGAGCAACTGACACAGCAAATGAACAGTGGGGCCACTAGGCGTGTCAGCACCAAGACAGTACAACGATCCCTCTTGGGGTTGGGGCTCCGGAGCAGGCGTATGGTAACAGCACCCATGTTGACGCCTGTGCATCGCCGAAAACGCCTCCAATTCGCAATGGACTATCGCCATTGGACCTCGGCCGAGTAGCAAAGGGTTGCTTTCTCTGACGAGTCGCGGTTTCTGGTGAACAGAGTGGACGGACGATGGAGAATTTGCCAGGAAGCATCTGAGAACAGGCATCCCGACACCATCGTTGGCAGACGACAGGCTGGTGGGGGAGGTGTGACTGTTTGGGGGATGTTTTCGTGGTATGGTCTGAGTCCATTGATACCGCTGGAGGGCACACTGAATGCTGTTTGTTACCTGACGATCGTCGCAGACCAGGTACACCCCTTCAAGTCGACAGTGTTTCCTCAGGGTGGTGGCACCTTTCAACAGGACAATGCTCCCTGCCATACTGCCAAAATTGACACGACTGGTTCGAGGAGCATGAGGATGAGTTCAATCTACTCCCATGGCCACGAAACTCCCCGGACCTCAACCCCATTGAACATTTGTGGTACCATCTCGATCGCCATGTCCGCAAGCTGGACCCTCCACCACGCACGGTGATGGAATTACGGGATGCACTGATCGCCGAATGGTCCCAGATACCTGCAACCACCTTCCGAGGACTTATTGACTCTCGACCACGTCGACTAGCTGCTGTGCTTGCCGCCAAAGGTGGATATTCCGGATACTGGCAGGTGGTCATATTAATGTGTCCCGACCCTGTATCTTCCTAAAAGATGACATGATGATAGGTGTGTCACGTGGATTAGCAGAGTGACTATGACAAGAGACAGAGAACGATTAAATAAGAGAAATAAGACTTTTCATTTCTGATGGAAAATTAAATAGCAATAAATTTCAAAACGGAACAAATGTCAATAAAGTTGTTAACGTCCATAATGTTATTGGCAGTGGAAGTCTTAATCGGGTAAGTTGATTTTGGAATATTATGCAAGCAATGGACTCCATTACTTGTAAAGTCCACGGATAATTCATCCGAAGATACACGCCGCCCTGATGACAATCCTGTGACGTAGGTACGGTGGAAAGCTGAAATTCGATGTCTTCGCTTGATCACGCAAGATTTGAAGTTTAGCGATGCTGGATGAGAAGCTTGAAGCTCCACTACCCAAGAGGACTACCCCACGGGATGCGAAAGCAGTCCCCTTGCAAGTAGATCGAAAGCAACAACGATACTGGAGAACACAAAATTGCATAAACGTAGCACTGAACACTAATCACTAAAGTACTTCTGACGACACAAAAACGAAGAGATTCAGAAGAAAGGGAGTTTTCAATTAATAGCCATACAACAACACAATTTCACTATAGGATCATACACTTATGGGAATTTTACACCTCGGAAAAACTCATCATAGAATTTAGAAATCGTACGGCATTTTAATTGCGGTTTCCGCAACACTGCTCACTAAATAAAGCACAACACAAATAATCGGTACTGGCTTTTTTTTAACACATTGACACTCGTGCTGCTGTCAAGCCACAAAACACTCTTGTTACCTAGATAGATATATATTCATCTATACATGTTAGCACTAAACCACTCGTATAATGATGCACAAAACTTCGACTATAACAATATCGCTGGTAGCGCACGTCGTAGGTTAAAACACACGTTGACTACGACGTCCGCTCTGCACTTTAAACTTAGAAATACGTAAACCTTGGTCCATCTCACTATTATGCCTGGCCATCACTCTAATTCTTATTAGCCATGCTCACTTTTGTTTATCAGGCTCGATAGCGTTCCGCTCACTGGCGCCGAGCTCTATAGTGAAGCGAAGCGGCCCCTCCGACTTGCATCGAATGAAAGCTCTTTGAGAACTAAAATAGTTTATGCGGGAAAAGAGGATGACCGCCCCGGAATAATTCCACCTGCTCCTCTACTCAGGTAAGTCAGAATAGAGAACGGAAAGACCCCAAGAGCTTCATCGTTTTCCCTAAGTTCATTAGCATCGGGTGAGAATAGCGACTGAAACTCGCTAAGCACAACGATATGAATTTGCGCTCGAAATATCGTCAGATTCGTTATTCTACTTGTCTGCACATTAACTGCAAAGTTCATACGGAAAGAGATCCTACCGTAAATTAAATGTCCCGGCGTGTCACTTTCTCCGCCGATATTTACAGGCTGGCGTCTTCCATTCTCCGTCATAGGAAATGGTTGGATGGCTTGGAGGGAAATATTCGAAATTTTAGAAAACTTGTATATCTGGAATGGAGAAACTTAGCAACATCTAAAATTACGAATTCTTTAAAAAATTCCATGGCACAGTTGAATCATTTAATGATTGAATTATATTAATGGATAACGGCGAGGTTTGCTCACTTCGCTCGGGCTAATTTCCGCCGCCGCAGACGAGGTCTCCAAATAGCTTATCAGGCTTTCTACGGCTTTCGCAAGCCTATCTTGCCATTCCGGTGGCTCCTGTCGAATTCCCCCGGGCTCAGATACGCTGCTACGTTCCGTCGCCTCGTCTCGGTCGCCCCTCTCGCCGGCCGTTCTTACAATATCGTCCTCGAGCGTCTCGCTTCTCCAGCAACCGTCGTTCGACGCTGCTTGCTGCATCGATGTCCTATTTCGCCTACCACGGTCTCGTTTTTCTTGTCGAGGGCCGCATTTTATTCCTTGCAAAGGCTCCAATTTATACGGAGACACTTTTCTCTCCCGCCGTGGTTGCGTCCATCTTTCTTTTTCCTTTCCTATCTCTCTTGTCCCACGTGATTCCTTCGGGATGACGTCACTCTCCTCTGACGCTTCTTCCACGTCACTCCCATCTTCTCATCCTGCAGACGCTCTCCGCCGACGCAATCCGCGTGACAAGGTGTTTTCTTAGATTTTGAACTAAATGGAAAAAAATAGCCGTTTATCTCTACTCCAGGAAATACCGTACGTTAAGCTTGATGAACAGCGATTCGTAATCTAGGTTTATACGGTCTGGATTAACTGAAGGCAACACTTCTCGAATAATATTAAACAACTTCGTATACGTCTGACTTGTCTTATTGGGCAGCAAACAAAATAGCACAGAAAAACAAACTTTGCACCCTTTCGTGCCAATACAACAAATATTTGTGGAAAAAGAGGTGGGGAAAACAAGAATGTACCTTCCATAAACAGTGTTTTCATGTTTTGACTCTATGTTACATGGGATTCTCTACCAAAAAATAAGTATCCGTTGAGAATCGAAATTTCCTGAATCTGCTAAAAGGAAACGTTCATATTGCGACGGATTATATTCATAATGCTTAAAAATTCTCAGGGAAAATTACAGATTCGCGAGATTCTGGAGTAGCTGGCACGTTTAATTTTTTAAACCGTCTTCTTTGAATATTTCTACGCATAGTAATATTGCTTGGAAGCATTCATTGTGCCGAATAAGAAACAGCTTCAAGAACTCGTCCTGCAATTACTGTGGTATCTGCAAGACGTCTAACTATCGTGTTTGCTTCTGCAATTGCAACTATTGCCGCATCTCCACAAGTGCTGCATGTGTGATAGTTTCTTTCAGAATGAAAAGAACCGTCATATAAATCCATATCCTGCCTTTGCATCCTTTATTCTTTTTGTCACAACGCCAGAACTGAATGGAGCCGTGTTTGCTAACTTTGTCTTTAATGTAAATATATCCATTCCAAGAGTCTCTTTGACTTAAAATATGATTCATCTAAAATAAATATACAGAATTAAATAAGATCAAGATACTATCACCTTATCATAAAATAATAAAATAATTCAATAATAAACCTTTCGTAACGGAAAATAAACGTACCTTCAATTTTCGACATTCACTATAGTTAAATGACGGGCCCATAAATGACTAATGACTGGACTAATGCAAAATAAAGAATCTTCTCTTTGTTTATCAAGCTTACTGATTGGGCACATTCTACATGGAATCTAGAATCTTTTTTATCCAATTAGAAAGCTAACTTGATAAAATTGTCCAATTAACCAGAAATGACTTGTAAATCATTGAGCTTTATATATTTTTTATTGGTGAATTTATAGTCATAAAAATTGTTTAAAAAATTATTTATGACCCGATAAATAAACACATGAAATCATATGATAGTTACAAAATTGTTTTGATTCATAACATTTCATTATATTGTCCAATTATATTGAAATTTTTTAATGCACATGACTACGAATTAAAAAAAAACGGACTGAAAGTAAAGTTGTTGTTTTTTTTAATTTTTACTTTGAAGTTAAAAACTTTTCGTCGTCCACTTGGTTATCGTCCAGTTGACGTCGTCCAATTGACTATCGTCCAGTTGACATCGTCCAATTGACTATCGTCCAGTTGACTGTCGTCCAGCTGTAACGCACCCCACAAGTCCCCGGCTGGCAGATTATGTTGCAGATTGGACCCCCTTAGGTGGAAGACTATGTCTCCTGAGGTTTCAGACTGGGAAACGGCTCTCTCTCTGTTCGTTGCATATGCTCCGAATGCAGTCACAGAGTACCCACTCTTTCTAGATGAAGTTGATGCTGCTCTAGCAGGGGAGGGAGTGCAGATTCTGTCATCCTGGTGGGCGACTTCAATGATGACCAAATCTGGAAAGGCGTGATCGGGAGGAATAGCGTCTCTGATTTAAATGCGAATGGGAGGTGCTTGTTGGATCTCGGTTGTAACAATTGGATTTTCCATCACGAACACCTTCTTCCAGAACAGGGATGTCCATAAGTATACCTGGTACAGGGATGCAATGGACCAGAAGTCACTGATTGATTTTGTAATCGTGTTAGCTGACTTATTCCGATCAGTGTTGTATACTCGTGTGAGTAAAGGGGCAGAACTATCAACTGATCACCACCTTGTTGTCTGCACTTTGCGGTTCTCTGAATCCATGCCAACCAAGCGAGATACTATGTCCAGACAGAATTGGCGCATCAAATGGGAGGCATTGGAGGATAGAAGACCTTTCCAGATAACATATCTCAGACTATTTACTATGGTTTGCAAATAAGTCACTTACGAGTCGAGTGTGGTACACTGAGGCGCGAAAGGCAGAAGTAAGGACAATATCAACAGCTAAAGTCAAAGCCTGGGAGAAAATGGAGGCAGGCTATGGTTCGGCAAACAAGGTATTCTGGCAGATCGTGCACCGCCTCCGTGGAAAGAAGTCTCTTTCATCACAAACTACGAGGCGCATCCAGAAAGTAAGTTTCCATATTTAAAAAAAAAAAAGAACTCCCACTTACAGGAACATATTTATTGGCAACAAGTACAGCAATGTTTCAGCTATTTTTCAACATAGCCACCACCAGAATTGAGACACTTGTCGTATCGTGGGATCAACTTTTGTATCCTCCTGTCGTAGAACTCTGCCGCCTGTGAATGGAACCAGCGTGTGACAGACGTCTTCAGCTCTTCGTCGTTGCCAAAACGCTCACCGGAGGACAGGAATTTCTTGAGGTGCAAGAAAACGTGAAAATCGCTGAGAGCAAGATCAGGGCTGTAGGGTGGATGATCAAACAACTCCCCTCCAAATTCCGTCAAAACAGTTGCTGTGCGTCGAGCCAATTGTGGACGAGCATTGTCATGGAGGAGCACAACACCTGCAGTAAGCATTCCACGCCTCTTGTTTTGAATGGCACGTCGCAATTTCCGCAGTGTTTCACAGTAACGGTCAGCGTTTACTGTTTCACCACGTGGAAGGAATTCAATGAGCAGAATGCCCTTCCTGTCCCAGAACACCGTGCACATCACTTTCCGTGCCGACAGCGTCTGTTTGAATTTCGTCTTGACCGGAGATCCACTATGCCGCCAATGCATTGACTGCTGCTTGATTTCCGGGGTGATGTGCGAAATCCAAGTCTCATCGCCCGTGACGATCCTGTCGAGGAACTCGTCGCCGTCATCTTGATACCGTTGCAGAAATGTCAGTGCTGCTCCTAAGCGTTGAATTTTGTGTTCGGGTGTCAGGTTTTTCGGCACCCACCTGGCACACAGTTTTTTTTTGAACAGCAGGTGCTTAGTGACAATCTCATGCAACAAGGATCGCGATATCTGCAGAAAATGGGTGCTCAGCTCCGTAATCGTGAAGCGACGGTTCTCCATCACGCGCTGCTGCACAAGCTCAACAAGATCATCATTGATGAGGGATGGTCGCCCACTGCGCTCTTCATCATGGACACTTTGACGACCTTCGGAAAACTTCCTACATCAGCGACGCACCATCTGCTTACTCATGATGCTCGGCCCATAGACTGACAGAGCTGACGATGAATTTCAATTGGCGCAATGCTTTGTGCATTCAAGAACTTTATCACCGACCGAACCTCGCAAGCGGCGGGAGAAGAAATAAGAGCTTCCATTTCGGACCATTGCTACCACGCTACTGGCACGAGGCGGGACCTGTCCGGCTGGCATATGATTGTTGGCACGTCATAGATCTGTTACGCATGCGCAATTGACACGGCTAATTACGTTTACTTTAAAGGGGAAAACATCGGGAAACTTACTTTCTGGATGTTCCTCGTGTTAAGAGTTAGGATGGGAAGCTTCTGAAAACGGAGGAGAGTGTATTGTATAGGTGGAAAGAATACTTTGCATCTCTTTTTAATCCGGTGACAGCAACAACTGAGGCACATGAGGTGCACCTTGGGGTGGAGAATAGTTACGGTAGTATCACCGAAGCAGAAGTCAGATGGGCAATTAAGTCCCTGAAGACTGGCAAAGCTGCAGGTGATGATGAAATCCGGTCTGAGATGTTACAGGCCTTAAAGGTAAACTCCACGGAAAAAATCGACTATATTTTTGTTTGCATCAAAACATTAATTCAGCTTAATAGAGTATATATAATTCAACATTTTTCGATTTTTTCCTAATATTTTATTAAGAAAAATGCATCGGGAAATTGAAAAATGGCTTGGGATCTTCCATCCGTTCTCCAGAGAACATGGCGGAACAAGGCGTCATTTCCTGCCGTGAGAACCTCGGGGAATTTCGTCGCCGGGATTCTAGTCGCTTAGAACGATTCTACATATCGTAAGATTTTGCTAACCTGTTTAATGTCGGTATGCCTTCAATTTGTTCTCTGTTTGGATGTGAAAGTAGACAGCCGGTTAGAAATTTCACGTTTCATAGATTTCTACAATCAGAATCGATTAAAAACAGTGGATTAATTTTTGACAGCGAGGGAACTGGTATCCAACTCCAAACAGCATCGTGTGCTTATTTTGAAGCGTCTTGCCACAGAATAACGATTACACAGAAGGGACAAT
>JAHWFO010012820.1:1899-18153 GCA_023313115.1 Rhysida immarginata | reverse complement strand
AATAATGGAACGGACAGTACACAGGTACAATCCATTGGAACTCCTTGATGATGACGTGAAGTGTTTTCCTGCGGTTTTTATGAACCTCGTGGATCAACACCCATCGCTTTCAATGAGTTTTGGGAATCGTCCGATGTTTGTAGTGTTCCATTTCTTCACTTCGATATGACCGTGGGTGTGATAATTTTCCCCGAAATTTCACGAATCGACATTCCCGTAATGTGGCACCCGGTTATGACTCCTCTCTCAAAATCACTAAGTTCCCTTCGTTTAGCCATACTCTACCTACGACAACATTACACGAACAACTTACCACGCCAACACTATAAAATCACATCAGCTATTGATATGGACACGGGTTCCAACGCGCAAGTCAAATTTCTCGTAAATTAGGAGGTGTTCGTTTCTTTATACCTGTTATTCAGGTATTCAATAATATTATGAGAAAACTGTGCTGCCTCAGCTTTCTTCTCGAACCATATTCTAACAAAACACGGCCTCGCTGAGTTTCTGGAAAGGTGGGATTGGAAGAGGGAGGGGCTAAATAAATCGCATGAGTTCGCGTTTGCCAAATTCTGTGGGGTTTTGTAAAGGACATTCGTGTTGTGACGCGGAATTAGTCAGACTGTCGATAACTTCATATTCTGGCTTATAAGCACTTCCTAAAACGTTGACCATCTGCCGTTTATAACCGAACAGTCTGCTTATAAAATTAAAGAAAGTGTTTACTTTCTTCTTAAAGAAGTATGATGAAGCAAAAATTTTAATTTATTTCCAATCATTTCAGTAGTTTTGATATAAAATGTACATTATCATTTCTGAAACACGGCACACATCGGGCCGGAGCAGTCGCCTATTATGGAGATTTGTACTGAAAAAAAAAAAAAATCCACGGATTTCAAGTTTTACGCCAGTGGAAATAAAAAAAACTTCTACATTTAGATGGCACATTATTATATAGCTTGTACAATTATTCGAAAATGCACAAAAGTTATTTGTTTATCGATTTCGAGTTCTCTTACAGTTCTATTTCAAATGACGGATGTAGAAGGAAAGAGTCGAGACGCAAAAACCCTGGAATAACTTAGACACAGAGTAGTAACACCCAGAAAAAAGCTGACGTTTCGGATAGAGATGATCCCTTTGTCAGAGCAAAGCAAATTTGTTCTGACCCTGCATCCAATTTCAGCTCAGTTTCAATAATTATTTATGAAGGCTCAAATACAACTCTGGCGGAATTTTTCCTTTCGTTGTTCATCTTCATTTCATCACCAAATTTTCGAACATAGCTCCAATATTCAACTATTAATTTATTGAAATTCTTGCTTTTATATTATTGCATTTAATTCACCAGTTTTAGTCATTTAACCATATTCTTTGTTGCAATCGATGAACAAAGGGCCGAAGAATTCGATGAACAAGATTATCGAGATTATAGACAGTAATTTTCTTTGAAACTTTTTTTGTTCCAATAGGAGAGAATTTTCAATAGTATTTAATTAATAAAAATCTAACATCTGCACAGAGAATCAAAGGCAGCATACCTGAAATCATGAACGGCTTTCAATATTTGCTGTGTTATCCCACATCTGAACACATTTCATATAAACTGCTCTTTGTGCTTGATTAAATCAATAACTTTTCTTCATCTCCGGAGAGTTTTTTAACTGCCTTATACGTTATGTAAAGTGATGGTGAAAATACTGAAGCCATGCTTTAAATTATAAGGTTAAATAAAATGTAGACGAAAAAGAAAAGGAAAAATTCCACGAATCTCTAGCTCATAGCCTATAGCCAATAAGTATTCATTTATTCAATTCATTACTAATTTAAATAGGTATATCTAAACTTGAATATTTTTAATTTTTCTCTTTCTCTCGCTCTCTGTGAACCAGTATAAGGTTGATCATGAATCGTTGGACTATGAGATTATAAAAAAAGCAATTGATACATATAAAACTTCAGAGGTAAAAGAAGAACGAGAAACAGTTCTTTATAACTTATTTTAAATTGGAAAGCAGTGTACAAATTAATTGATGCAAATCCATGAAATTTACACGATTTCACAATATTTGGTATCAATTTCTTAACTCTGTTGTTTTCTCCTTCTTTAATAGAAACCAGTGAAACTGTTTCATAAATGCAAAAACTTGGTAAGATTAATGCTTTCAATTCTCATTTGGTTCTATCTCTTTCCTTTGTTTATTGTTACCGCCAAAATTCCTTCATAGAACTAAAACAAAGCTAATAAAATTAAATAGGTAGAAACCTGTATAGCCTTTTTAAATAGATAAATAGAAACCTGTCTCTATTCTGATTAGGTTATTCTAGATATATTGGACAAATAGAAAGAATAAACGCTTTGCTTGCATAAATGCTTCTCTTAATCACTGCGTTTTTAACTAACTCATTTGTTAGATTTTCATTGAACTTGTCTTTATTGGTATATTAATTCTTTCCAACAGGGGCCATGGACTTTCTATACTTGCATGTTGGAAGGCTATCAAAAGGTAAAACGAACATATTTTCATATTAACAACAGACTTGCCATATTAAATTAAATACGCTCATCCTCAAAAGTTAAGTCACCGCTGCATGCAAACAAACTTCTGTGGAGGATGTTTATAGTGCACGTTTGGTCGCCATTCTATGGCAAATGATGTTCAAATGTAATGGCCTCTAATTGCCACACATGTAATTGACCAACAGTTCTTGAGGCAGTAGGTCCCACTCCGGAACCAGCACCAACGCAGAGTCCTAGGCGATGGTAGCACACAAGCAACACGTCTGCCGAGGGCATCCCATGTGTGCTGATTGGGATTCATATTCGGAGAACAAAGCGGCCAGTCACTATGCCGGATGTTCTCGTGTTCCCGATACTTCTCTACAAAGTGAGCTGTGTCGTCCATTTAAAGGATCGCTAGCCCAACTGCTCCTCAGAAAAGTTGCACATTTTGTTACAAGATATCAAGGCAGCACTTAGAGACGTCGAAGAATTCTTCATCTTCTCACATTATCAGAATGAACACGAGAAGCCATAATTTATCCGTAGTAATTCCTTCAGTAACTAAACATGTGAAACGACACATATATAGCGAAATAACGGAACATGCACATTGTCTCTACAAAGACTCTCTTGGCCAACAAAACAAGAAATGTCGCCACGCTCTTTGTAGAGAGGCTGTGTGTTGAATCACCATTTTTGTTTTCTACATACGCTATGTTAATAAAGTCTACTGTACCTCTCTGCAAAGTTTGATGACATTTCGGAACAGCTCAGTCTTGTAAACCCATTAGCTTTTGAACATGAGTGTATAAATAAAGTTCGAGGATACGGTTAAAAATAACACCCTTGATGTCGTTGTATTTGTTAATGCTTATCAAGCGAATGGATTTTTGTAATAATTTAACTAAAATTTTAATTTATTATTTTTTTCGTAGATTTGCAAAGATGACATCATATTCAACTTTAACGAATGAGAATAACTCTGACCGATGTCTACTTTCTTTTCTCTCTTTTTATCTTAAGTGATTTGTCTATTAATTAGATCTGTATTATATAGCAGTGAAATAATCTTGAATGTTATAAAAAGCTATAAATTCAATAATATTAAATAAAATCATCTGATATGTTGCTACAAAAAACACTTGTACTTTATCTTAGTGATGGGCGATACTTTGGTATCGAGTATTGGGTATCGAATATTTGTCAGCTTCGAATCCCAGAGTATCGAATATTTATAATACTCGATACCCTTCGATACTGTCGGAATTTTCGTATTCGATACCAAAAACAGCCAGAATGAAAAACCAGACAGTCTGGAAAGACAGGACGCAGTTACAATAACTTCTGGTGCAGCCAATTGCGGAAATCTTTCAGATTCAACCTCCACGGGACCTTTATCACAAGACTCCATATCTTGCTCTACATCTAAACCATCGACAGGAACCGTACTTTGTACACAGTCATCTTTGCAGTCTGCGTTTTAACCAGAAGTGGTATGTATTTACCTTTATACTTTGCATCAATGCACATCTTCACATAAGTACTACTTCATTTACTTGGTCTTTTACAATACAGTAAAGGATCTACAACAGAAGAAATTTGAAAGACAGCTGATTAATGAAAGGATCTACTTCATCACGCATGATTTAATACCATTTGATATAGTTGAGAGTGATGGATTCCATTCACTAATTACTGGGTTGAACAACAGAGTTGCCATTCCGTCAAGAAAAAAGGTTACAACATTACTGCAAGCAGCAAAATATTTCAGCTCATCATCAGAGAATCATGATCTGAATGCTGATCCACTTAAATATTGGAATGATAACAAAGCCAGCTTTCCGGAGTTGTATCGTCTGCACAAAAAGTTTTTATGCATTCTTGCTACGTCTGTCCCATCAGAGCGTCTGTTTTCTAAAGCTGGTGGAATTATGACCAAAAAAGAAATAGATTAGCGCCTAAAAGACTAAAATGTTCTCTTTGATCCTTGAGATATTTTGAATTAATAATTTTGTATGTTCCCGAATAAAACAGAAATGTAAATATGATGAAAATGAAAATAAACTTGCAATGGTGAATATTCAAAGCAACTTTGTGTTTTGCTACTTTTTTTGGATTGTTATGTCATTTTACCAAGTATCGAATACCGTGGTATCGAGTACCGATACCGACAGGTATCGAATACTAGTTTCGAATAAACTCTTAATATTCGATACTGGTATCGAATATCGCCGAACTTGGTATCGCCCATCACTACTTTATCTTATCATATACAGAATATTATAAACATGCATAGTAGACTGAAGAAACGGAAAAAAGGGAGAGGGGGGGGAGAAGGAAAGAAAAAGATGGAGAGAGAGAGAGAGAGAGAGAAAAAGAAGAGAGGAAAGCGGAAAGAGAAAGAAGGAGAAGTGGTTTTTTTTTTGGGGGTACGCTGCCTCTCCCTCCCACCCTATGCTTGGTGTCGGTGGTCCTGAACCGCCTGACCTGTCGCCAGAGCGCTCTTATGGCGACAGTGCAGGGGTTCCGGTCCACCACGCCTATGCAGGCGGGCGGGCGGTTGAGGCAGCTGGGGCACTTCGAGACTCGACCAGGGCGCTGGTTCCTGTGCTGAAAGTGGAGGGCAGAGCTTAGGTAGTCGTAACACTCCATTGAGATGCCGAGCACCACCGTACCACACAGGGCAGCCGTCGCTGTGAGCCTCGAAGGGGATTGATCTGCCCGTGGCCAAGGGCATAAGAGCCGTGGTGATTCGGTTAACTAGGGATGGTTGGGCACCTTCCCCCGACTAGTTCAGCCACTGGGAAACAGATACTTAAACCAGGGAATAAGGTTAATGGGAAGCGCAGCTCCCGCTGATTTGTGATGCCCGGAAACAACCAGCGCACCAAGCGTTTGATGCGAAATGGCTAAAACTGAAACCGAAAGCAATACACTACTCAGCGCTAACCCTCTTCCCTGTGCTCAGTATTGGCTCAGTCCAAGAACAGGGAATAAGACTAACGTTCTTGCCTACCAAGAGTATGAACGATGATTTATGCACGGTTTTTTCATTCACGAAACGATCTTCATGCTTTCAAGCAAACAAAAGTTAGGCAAGAATTGTTCACAATGCAGAAAACTGTACATTCGAATAGTATCAATATTAACTTAAATTATTATTAAAGCAAAATTAATAATTTGAGTTAATTGTGAGGTTCGTCCAAGATGCAACCCAGCTTAAAAAAAAAATCTCGATTTCCAAATCGATAATGGTGATAATAAAGAATTAATAATTTAATAATCAATTTCTTTTAATTTAAATAGTGCACAAACGGAATTTTATTATTGTACTGTCAAATGTGAAGAGTGTCATAGCAATTGCATTAGTCATAAGAGCTCTTTTTTTCATGACAACAAAACAGCTTCAATGTCTATCAAACGCTCATTTCCTGCATTTACTCTAGGGCAGGGGTGACCAACCTGCGGCCCGCGGGCCAAATGCGGCCCTCCAAAGGAATTTATGCGGCCCGCGAAATTAAGTACTTACCGTAAAATTTATTAACAAGTAAGATTGTACGTGGTTAACGCTTCATAAAATATTTGAATGTATTTGAATTAAAAATTGTTGGCCCCCTGAAAACCTTCAGAAATTTATCTTGGCCCGAAATAAAAAAAGGTTGGTCACCCCTGCTCTAGGGGTTTTGTACATGCGGGTTCTGACTTTTATTTTTCTGCTCAAACGCATTTTTGAATTGACAAACAAGAGCTTCAATGACTAATGCAATTGCTATTAAACTCTTTTCTGTGAAAAAATTAATCCTCTTTCCCAGTAAAAGAAGAAAGATAAAGATATAAACTGCCAAATGCAGCCTCATTTTTATGATATCTTTTTTTAAAATAATGTTACATCTTTTTTATCGAATCCACTGAAAAAAATACAAAGAACAAACATTAAGAATATTATTATTTGTTATGGAGTGCTTTTAAAACATTTTTGTATAGGTTTTGTACTTGTTCCAATGTACGAATACTTCCAATATTAAGAACAATTAACTAGAATTAAAAAAATTAATTCAGCATATTATATAATTGAGTAGATGACAATACCAATTCAGAGCATATTTTATAGAGACAGTTTCTGTGAGCATATTTTATAGAGATACAGTTTTTAATATTAGCTGCATCATATCTGTTGATGAATTTCAGTGAATTCATTTGTTTAATGAGTAACTTGTATTAAATTAGAATATTAAACAAATTTATTGCATTTTACAAGTATTATGTGATAATGTGTACTATAAAATGGAAAAGATTCATAGCTATTGCATTAATCATTGATAGGCATTGAAGCTGTTTTGTTTTATCAAGAATGTGTTTGAGCATATTTTACAGTTTTTTATATTAGCTATATCATTATCTGTTTATGAATTCCAGTGAATTTATTAGTATTGTCATTTCAAAAGTATCTTGAGATCATTTATCTCGTATATCAGTGATGCAGTTTTTTATATCAATTATATCATATTATTCGCTCATGAAATTCAGTAAAATAAATATTTAATGAATAATTTGTGTTAATTTGAAAGTATTAGAAGAATTTGAATCTTCTAAGTCAAAAATGTAGAAACTATGAAGGGGACAGACATTGCTTACACCAATAAGTAGCTGCATTCTTCCCCTACTTAATAATCGTAATCGGCATGCTAATAACATCATTTTTCAGTTATCTCGTGAAAAAACAAATTCAAATTGTTTTTTAATAGTGGACAGAAAATTAATTATTTTAAATTTATTATTTGAAGGAGTGTACTTTAAAATTTTAAAGGTTTAGGTTTTGTTGAATAGCATTTGCATTAGTCATTCATGGTGTTTTGTAATACATGTACTTTTGAAATGGCCCCAAAAGTTGTCTTCCTTCTTTAGACCCAATGGCCAATGATATGAGCAGAAAACATGACCCAATTGTTTAGACCAGATGACATCACAGACATGTAGTGCCATCTGCATAGTTATTAACATTCTCTGTCCACATCAGATTGCATATTCATTCCACTGCAGGCTACAGACATGAACAGCTCTTTCCACATGAGAAAGCTGATATAGCAATTGTGAAGAAGCTTTGACCACAGGAAGAACAACTGTTCAGGTAGAAATTTGCCAATATTTTTTCAAAGCATTACAGAAAATTGTAAACTGAGTTATTATAACTATTAATTGATTTATGATTCATATTAAAAAAAAAAAATGAAAACACTCTCATGTTCTATGTGAGAGTTTTCAAATTAGCTCTTGGCTCCTGAAATTCAACAAATTCAAAAATTTTAACAAGAATTTTAATTTAATATATTAAATTTTATTTAATTTTTATTTTTATTCAAATTTAAAAGGTTCATATTCATTCAACTTTTGTCATTTCAAAAGTGTTGAGAGCATATTTCTAATATTTCGATGATACACTTTTCATACTGGCTGTAGCACATTATCTGCTCATGCAATTCAGTGAATTTATTATTTAATGGAGTACTTTATTATAAATTAGAATATTAAAAAGAATTTTATTGTATTTTAAAATGTGAAAGATACTACTTTCAAATGGAAAAGGTTCATAGCTATACAGAAATTATACTCGACCAGTTTTATCAATTCACAAATGTGAGTTCATATTTCTCATATAGCAACCAACAATACTGTTACTTATATCAGTTTTCTGCTCTTGAAATTAATCCAATAAAGATATTTAATGAGCTTTCTTTTTTACTCTATGATTCAGTCTGCTCCTAAATCAGCTGTTCATATTGCAACTTCTCCAACTGCTTCAAAATAGAAATTTAAATTGCTCTCAGTGAACCACTGTCAACGCAGTTTTTATTCCAAAACAACTTGATGATGGCAACGAAGAAGAAAAGTGGTGCCAAATATTGTGCAGCACTGACCTGTTCAAGTTCAACAGTTGAACAGGGAGTTTCATTTTTTCGGTTTCCAAAGGATGAAAGAAGGTGAGAAGCACTTCTAATTAACCAAGTTTGATTTCATTAGGCATATTTAGAGCTAACTGCTATAGTTTTATTTAGTACAAATATTATTCTTAAAATATTTCACTCTGTTCGACCCATAAGATGGGATGGAGATTGCAAGGAAACTGTATCTAAGAAATGTACTTTAGTAAAGCAGAAAATTAACTTAAATTAATTTTGTCAAAATTTATATTTGCACTAGTCCAGTTATTACAGTATATTAATTATTATTTTTAATAATGTTATGAATTTTCCATAAATTGAATGATTTAATGACAAATTAATTATGAAAATAATTTAACTTTATCAATTGCTTTGTATGCCTATTAGAAATATTGTCAGGTGTTTTATTTGGTGATTAATAATGTAGTGAAGTTTTAAAACTTGTAAGAAGCATTATATTCTATTAACACAATAATTTAATATTATAGTTACTGGCCATATGCCTCAAAGGTGCGGTCAAGAATATGGGGTGAAATCTATATAAATGTTTTCTAATAAATTTAGATAAACCTTTGTCAAAAATTAATAAAAATAAAGTAAAATAAATAAACTTCTATTAAGCAAACTATTATAACTCCAGCTAAAAGAAGAAATTATCCCACCATTGTGTTGAAAACCTGAAAGTTCTAAAAAGACACTACAACAAAAGTGGTATGCTCTATTTTATATAGCTGGGGTCATTTTTTGACATAGAACAAAAGATTCTCAGAAAATATCTTATATATTTGTCGTAGCTGGTTTCAGAGTTTTATGGATTTTATTAATTCTTTTAATTATTGTTTCAAATCGTGTTTTGTAAGTCTGAATACAAATCTGCATTTTAATTGAGTGTTTTATCAAATGCAAACAAAAGTAGAGAGTTCTATACTTTTGTTACTGACTGTAGTTATGAATTGTTTACTATGAGTATTAGAACATATGCGAAGTGTTTTCTATTTGTTAATTAATAATATAGAAAAATTTATAGTGTCTATGACAATATTTATCTAGTTTCAATAGTCATTGGTATCTTTATGTATACATCATATCATTGTCAGTATAATGATTTTATTGTGTACAACATTCAGTGTTGTTTATGCACAATTAAAATTTTGTCAAGTTTGCTCATACCATGTTTTAATATTTTATGACTAGATGCAAGGAATGGGCAACGAAGGCCAGCAGACCTGAACTGCTTGAAAAAAGTTCTGCCGCCTTGTACAAAGGATACAGACTGTGCAGCAAACATTTTGTTGATGGTGATTTCATGGGACCAGATAGAAGACGTCTGTTGCCAGATGCAGTTCCATCTGTTTTCAAAAGTTTTAATTTACCTGGTAAGTTTACCTTACAGGTTTAGATTAAATCATTGTGAAAGCTTCCTTTTTCCTTATGTCTGATTTTCTCAACTAAAGAACCTTTTAAGTGTATATTTGCATATACACTCATAGAAGAATACAAGTGATTATTAATGGGGTTTTAATATTAATTTAATTTAGGCCCAAGTCAAGCATATACCTTCAGTACTTCCTCTGAAGAATTATCCATGCCAGCACATGAAGACAGCGAAGTTAGTTGCTTTATGTCATCTGAAGTGCATGCAGTCACTCCAGAAGCCAGTGAAGGTGATTTCTCTGTTATCTGAAATACATTCTCTACCTCCAGAAGGCAGTGAATGTGACTTTTCTCTGTCATCTGAAGTGCACATGGACACTTCAGTACCCAGCCCATGTACCCCCGCATTCCAACATGTTCTAACAACTGAATGCGAACCTGTAAGACTTCCAAAAAGTAATCCCACGCCAAGAACCAAAAAGAGGCTATTTTCCTTGAAATCATGTGTGAGTAAATTGAGATTAAAAGTCAGTCGTTCTAAACGCCGGCTGGATATATTGAAAAAAAAAAAAGCAACGCCACTAAAAGAAAAGATGCTTGAGGCATG
This sequence comes from Rhysida immarginata, assembly GCA_023313115.1. Classification (NCBI taxonomy): domain Eukaryota; kingdom Metazoa; phylum Arthropoda; class Chilopoda; order Scolopendromorpha; family Scolopendridae; genus Rhysida; species Rhysida immarginata. Next base: position 7,727 of record JAHWFO010012820.1, on the reverse strand, counting down.
TCTGGAGTGTGCTAAAGAAAATTTTGATGATAAAACTTTTAAAATTTTTAAAGCTCAGTTGGCCTTGCAGAAGAAAAATAAGTACGGTCGTAGGTGGACAAATGATATGAAAACATTTTCTCTCAACCTATATTTTCATGGTCCACGTGCTTACAGGTTATGTGGAAAATTTTTGACTCTACCTTCTGTTCGCTCTTTACAGACGTGGCTCAAGCAGAGTGATGTTAAGACTGGTATTAATGAATGTGTTAAACAGATGCTCCAAACAACAATACAAAATTTATCTGAAACGGACAAATTATGCATCTTAATTTTAGATGAGATGGCTATGAAGAAAGGTTTGTTTTATGATGAGTCCAGAGACAAAATTATTGGTTACGTAGACTTTGGGGATAAAACATCACCAAAAATTGCAAACCAAGCACTGGTGTTCATGATTAGATGGGTCACCAGGAATTGGAAACAACCGTTGGCTTACTATTTTAGTTCGGATTCAACTCCAGCTAATCAATTGCAAAAATTGATATTCAGCATCATTACTGAACTAAGTAGTATTGGTTTAAAAGTAGTAGCAGTTGTTTGCGATCAGGGCACTAACAATCAGTTGGCACAAAGGTTGATTGGAGTAACTGTTGATAAGCCTTATTTTTCTGTTGGAGAACAAAAAATTTTTTTCCTAAATGACACTCCACATTTGTTGAAAAATTTTAGAAATAATTTTAAAAAGTATGGCTTAGAAATAGCAGGAAATAGTGTTTCTTGGGAATACATTGAAAAAATATACAATAGTTGTAAAAATTTAAAATTAAGATTAGTACCAAAACTAACAGTAAAACACATTACAGTTCCTGCTTTCAAAAACATGAAAGTTTCCCTTGCTGCCCAAGTAATGAGTTGTTCAGTGGCAATTGCCATTGAAACTTTCATCTCATTGAACCACCAGGATGTTCCTGCTGAGGCCATTCATACTGCCAACTTTGTTGAAAAAATGGATCATCTGTTTGACACATTCAATAGTAGCCGGAAAACAATCAAAGAAAAAACCAAACTGCGTTTTGCTTTGGCCGATGACAGTGGGCACATTCAGTTTTTAAAAGAATCTCTTGAATGGCTAAATCAAATTAAATTTAAAAGTGTCAGACAACCAGCATCCCTGAAAGGGTGGAAAATTAATATCAGTAGTCTTTTACTTCTATGGGAACATTTAAGAGATAATTTTAAAATGACGTACATGTTAACTAGGCGATTCAACCAGGATTGCCTAGAAAATTTATTCAGTATAATTCGTCAGAAGCAGGGTAGTAATGACAATCCGACTCCAGCTGCATTTGAGAATGCAATGAAGCATGTCTATGTATCGTCAATTTTTAAATTGTCTGAAACTTCAAACTGTGAAGAAGACACTGATCTTTTCTTTCAACAATTGCAATCAATTAACACTTTGAATGTTGCAGGTAGTTCTGCAACGCAGGGAGTAAATTTATCTTTTGAGAGTGGGTCTGCATCAGTTGAGCCACCTGATGTTATAGAGGAAAATGCGCAATTTTATGTGGCAGGCTATATCATCAAGAAATTTTTAGAAAGGCACGATTGTAGCCAGTGCAAAGATGTTTTAGTGGATAGTGATCCTAAATTTGAAAATAGGTCTCAAACATTTGCTTATTTAAAAGCGATTAATTTTCCAGACAAGGATTTTGGAAAGTTAACAATATGTAGTCAATATTTTTTTGATGTTTTTAAAGTTTGGGAAAAAATTTTCCTGGAAAAATTTTCTACTGTGTCACATTTGCCTTGTGTCAAAAGGACACTGCATGAAATAATAAATGGTGTGGAAGACACTTCCCTGATGGAAATGTGTTCTGTCAATATGCAAGGATATTTATTAGACTGCTATCTCAGAATCAGAATTTTCTGGGCAGTTCGCTTCAAAAACCGGGAAATGCATTCATCTGATCAATATCAACACAAAAAATTAAGAAAAATTGTTCATGTGTAATTCACTGTTAAATGATGTTTGCTGAAATATTAGAAATGTTAATGCACCAATCTATTGTTTCAAAAATCAAATTTAAATAAAAGATATATGTATTGTACATTTAAATTCATGCATAATGTATTTTCATAAAAAAAATTGTATTAGAAACAACACTTAATGTTCAGATTTAAAATATATTTTACATTTTATAAAAAAAAGCTTTGAATAATATTCAAGCTACTTATGTATAATTGTAATGTTTATGCATTAATTTTAAAATTTACAGCATGTGTCATTTGATCTAGGCCCTGGGGTCAAATTTGGCAAAGTGTTTCGGAAAAAACAACTTTATTTCTTCTTGGCTCGACAACCTTTATTGTCCGTGGCTGTGTGTAGTTCCCACGGCGTCCGCAGCGTGATGATGAGGGCGTGCAATGCGTCCTGCCCTCACTAAACCGTTAAAATCGCTCCATAAAAGGTTTGTTCCAGCTCTTTTCGCCTGTTGTCGCGCATCCAAAGCGTTCTACGTGTTGTTTTTAAACGTTCTCGTCGTGTGATTTTCTTTTTTTTACGCTATACACGGCGGGCAACGTTTGCAAATGGTCGCCGACGCGAACAGCACTTCGTTACAGTGAGGTTGTCGGCCATTAGGCGCTCCCCTCGAAAACGGGTTGAAAAAAGCATTAAAATTAAGTTTTGGGGCTCTTTTGGGTCGTTTGCACACCCTCAAAACATTCTAGATGATGTTTATGATGCTCTGAGTGCGTGTTGATGTTCTCTATGCTTTACATGAAATGATACAGTCGCAATTGCGTTCGGTGTCGAAGTAGAGTTTTGTAATGACCACCATGTTCGTTTCTTTTACACAATGCGCGAATATTTGAGTTGTCTTGAATTTACTGGCCATTATTTGCCATCCCTCTGTTCTCATTCACTTTAAATACAGTATACACAGACGTTTCACTATAAAATTTAACAGCACAAGAACAATAACCAGCGTTGCCAGTTTTTTCCCAGGCCAAACTACTAGAATCGATCGTCGATCCTACTATATACTACCACCTGGTGTCGGAATCCTACTAAAAAATATACTAAAAATAATTGTAATCTTTTACTAGCATAGTTAAAGATTGCAATATTTTTTAGTATATAGAGGGTGAGTTTTTTAAAAGTGGCCCGATGAAAAACGTGTAAAAATGAGCAGGAAAATAGTTAACAAGAACTAAGATCAGTGCAAATAATCTAGAAGTGTCCTTCATTGACCACAAGGCACGTGTGAAGGCGTGTCCACATGTTCCTGAAGGCACGAGCAAGTTTCCGCTGGAATGGCCTGAACGGCTGCCTGGAGGTTTTGTTGAAGGTCGACGACTGTGCGCGGATTGTTCTGGTAGACCACACCTTTCAGTGCACCCCAGAGGAAGAAATCGCAGATCGATAGGTCTGGCGATCGTGATGGCCAGGGCTGTTCTGTTCCTCGACTGATCACATGTTCGGGTGGGAACACTTCCTATATGCGGGTAAGTGTTGCGTGTGCAGAATGGGCTGTTGCACCATCTTGCTGAAAGTAACCATTAGCACACTCACAGTAAGTTGTGCGGCAAAGACGTTGAAGATGTTGTGCACATAACGGTCACTATTTACAGTTTCATTGAAGAACACAGGGATGATGCGGCTGGCAGAGACAGCACATCACACTGCAATTTTTTATAGATGCAGTGGAGACTCCATGAACACATGTGGATTGACGGAAGACCAGTGGTGCATGTTCTGCGATTTGACGTAACCGGACAGATGGAACCACGCTTCATCTAAGATGAACACATAACCATCCTCCAGCATCTCCGGAGCAACGGTGCTCAGGAACCATTCACAAAACTGAACCCTGGGCAGCTTGTCCACATCATGCAACTGATGCACAGTGGTCATTTTGAATGGGTGTAAGTGTAAACCCTATTTCATGATCTTCATTGCACTTTGCTGAGACAGCCGCCGTGATGACGTTTTGGGACTGCGTAGCATATGTTCTTCAGCACCAGCAATGGTTGCTGTCGTACGCACCATCCTTTTGCGCACTTTCTTTGCATTCATACTGTTCCCGTTGCATGCCATTTCGCAATTAAGTGTTGCATTGCACTCTTAGCAGGAGGTTTTGCAGGCACAGCGCCAACTTGAAACTTAATTTTAAACTCATATGCACACGGTTTCCATGATCCATGCCGTGCATAGTTCTCTACCACAAAAATGCGTTGTTGCAAAGACATCACCATTTTCACCACTTCGCACCATGCACACCAATATCACTCTCTCGACTGCGCAATATCACATGAATGGCAAGTCATTTGAAAACTTACTGTGCAGTATTTCGCGCCGAACCATGAAAGATGAAAGCGTCACGTGACTGCGTGAGTCACGCGATACTTTACCAGTCAGCAACGAGAACGTGGTCACGTGACATGACCACATTCTCGTTTTTAATTCCAGACACAATTTCCGCGTTATCAACTGATCATCAGTCAGTGCTTTCACTCCAACACGAATAGTTTTTTTGTTTTTTTTAACTGGAGTGAAAGCTATGAAAATTAAAAAATTATCTGTAGGATCATCCTACAGAAAAAAAAAATTCCCTCCATTTTAACCTACTAAACAATTTGCCCTACTAAATTCCCTACACTGAGATAACATTCCTACTAAATCTAGTAGGAAAACTACTAAACTGGCAACGCTGACAATAACGTTAGCAGGGCTGTGCAATGCAATGGGGCACTTCTATAACGCTGCAGACATTTTCTCTCTGACCAAATACAACTATTTCTTATGTAGGCATTAAAATTTTGTCACTTTTTACAAGGGTGCACGTTTATATCTCTTCTATACAGTGATCATTATGAGAAAACGTTCGCATTCTAGTGTTTTTCAACTTGCAAACTCAACGTTTATTTCGACTATATACGTTTAAGTTCCCTTGTTGTCCACTACGTTCTGTGGGCGCTTCATGCGTTGCTTCTTCGTGAAACTGTGAAATTTTCCGAAATGGAAGGTATCCAACTGAATTCTCATAAAATTCAACCAATATCCAGGCAGCTTCTGTTGTTATGTGCGTTTCTAATTTGATTCTATTGAATATTTGTGACAGTATCATTGATCAATGTGCTGAACTCATTTGGTTAAACTTCCCATCACTGACTCTAAGAGTTTTATATGCCATCTTTGTTATACTCATCTCTCCACCCTCTCTCTCATTTTTCTTTTTAAAAAATAAATAATTAACACTTTTCACACACAACTGTATGTTTATTATCTTGTACAGTTGAAATTCATTCAACCAAAATAATAATAATGAATTTCACTCATGTTAATGGGTGTTGTATTTTTATTTTTTTTATTTTTTTTTTTTTTTAGAGGCACAACCTGAATACTCATTGAATGCACTAAGTGCCTAGACTGTTTTTTGTGTTGTTAGGTTGATTTTAATTTAATTCTATTGAATATTTGTGACAGTATGTGGTAAATGTGCTTTTGAACCATTGAAATGAATTGTATGCACATTGTAAGATTGTTACCAGCCTGAGCTTTTGTGAAGTGGAGGTACACTGCACAAGTGCTTACTAAGAATTCACTAAGCATTTCCATGACATTTAAAAAGAAAAAAAATTAAAATTGGAGATATTTTCACATTCATTATCCAAGCTTTAATCAGGAGTTTATGATTATGTGTACTTGTTTAATATTTCTTACGGATACATTGATGTATGTTTTAAAAATGATCACTGCATTTATTTTCTGTCATAAACCAGAAGAATGTTTTCCTGAAACGAGGGAATAGTAGCTTTGTTGTTTCTCCATTCAAATAAAT
>JAHWFO010012819.1:57504-73092 GCA_023313115.1 Rhysida immarginata | reverse complement strand
TAGTCGAAATTGGTTTCAAGAAACTTGGTTTAGTGGAACCATTATCGTTCATTGGAACTTTCAATGCTAAAATATGGCATATAATATATAAAACAACTTGGAATGATGTGTCATGAATGAATATAAAGTAGAATTAATGATAGTCGAAATTGGTTTCAAGTAACATGGTTTAGTGGAACCATTATCGTTCATTGGAACTTTCAATGATAAAATATGGCATATAATATATCAAACAACTTGGAATGATGTGTCATGAATGAATATAACGTAAAATTAATGATAGTCGAAATTGGTTCCAAGGAACGTCGTTTAGTTGAACCATTATGGACCATTAGAAACTTCCAACAGTAACATAGGGCCGTTTAAAAATATACCTCCGCGAATGGTTTAGTTTAATCTTTCGGTACTTGGTTATGTCATTTTTAATGTGTTATTAAGTACCGAAAGGTGCTTTATGCTATCAGTGTAGGGAAAAGTGTTTGTCCGTCTGTCTGTAACACAAACTCCTCCGAGGCTATAAAAGATTTTCAAAATCTGTTTTCGTCAGTCGATGAATATGCTTTATGGCACGAAACAGTTACAAATGTTATCTAAATCGGTTCATTGGTACGTGCATAAATGGTACCTCTATTTTCCCGCCTAGCAATTTTCAAAGTGAAGATATATTGAGTAATATATCAAACAAATCGCAATGACGAGATATATGCGGTTATTCATTGTTATTTTCGTCAGTCGATGAACATAGCATATCTGCACAAATGGTACCTTTACGATCCCATCTAGCAATTTTCAATGGACAGATATATTAAGTAATATATCAAACAAATCCTAATGAAGAGATAGAAGCGGATATAAATTGCTATTTTCGCCAATTAATAAAAAGGTTCCGGGAATGAACCATTATGAAAATGGTTGAAATCGAAACAATGTCACGTGCTCTAATAGTACCCTTATGACCCCCCTCAAAACATTTTCAGTGCTAAAATATGGTATGTAATATATCAAACGACTTGGAATGATGTGTCACGAATGAATATAACGTAAGATTAATGATAGTCGAAATTGGTTTCAAGGAACCTGGTTCAGTGGAACCATTATGGTTCATTGCAACTTTCAATGCTAAATTATAGCATGTAATATATCAAACAACTTGTAACGAGGTGTCATGAAGGAATATAACGTAAAATTAACGATAGTCCAAATTGGTTTCAAGGAACCTGGTTCAGTGGAACCATTATAGTTCATTGGAAATTTTAATGCTAAAATATGGCATGTAATATATCAAATAACTTGGAATGATGTGTCATGAAAAAATAATTTCAACGTAATATTAATGATAGTTGAAATTATTTCAAAGGTACGTGGTTTATTGGTATCATTATTGTCTATTAGAAACTTCCAATGTTAACATAGGGCGATTTAAAAGTATAGTTCCGCGAATGGTTTAGTTTAACCTTTCGTTATCTGGTTATGTCATTTCTTAATGGTTTATTAAGTACCGAAAGGTGCTTTATGCTATCAGTGTGGGGAAACGTTTCTGTCTCTGTCTGTCTGTAACTCAAACTCCTCCGATGCTATGATAGATTTTTAAAATCTGTTTTCGTCAGTCAATGAATATTTTCATGGCACGCACCATTTTCAAATATTATCTAAATCGGTTCATTGGCACGTGCACAAATGGTACCTCTATTTTTCCGCCAAGCAATTTTCAATGGGAAGATATATTAAGTAATATATCAGACAAATCGTAATGACGAGATAGAAGCGCTTTTTCATTATTATTTTCGTCAGTCGATGCATATGGTACATGGCACGAATAAATCACAAATACTATCTAAATCGTTTCAAAAGCACGTGCAGAAATGGAACATTCACGACCCCACCTAGCAATTTTCAATGGAGAGATATATAAAGTAATATATCAAACAAATCGTAACGACGAGATAGAAGCGGATATAAATTACTATTTTCGCCAATTAATAAATATGGTTTCGGGAATGAACGATTTTGAAAATGGTTGAAATCGAAACAATGACACGTACACTAATACTACCCTTATGACACCTTCAAAAATTTTCTATGCTAAAATATGGCATTTAATATATCAAACGACTTGGAATGATGTGTCATGAATGAATATAATGTAAAATTAATGATAGTCGAAATTGGTTTCAAGAAACCTGGTTTGATGGAACCATAATGGTTCATTGGAACTTTCAATGCTAAAATTTGGCATGTAATATATCAAACGACTTGGAATGATGTGTCATGAATGAATGTAACGTAAAATTAATGATAATCGTAATTGGTTCAAAGGTACGTAGTTAATCATTATGGTCCATTAGAAACATACAATATTAACATAGGGCGGTTTAAAGTATGGTTTCGCGAATTGTTTGGTTTAACTTTTCGGTACTTGGTACTGGACCGCCATTGGGACTTAGAGGGGACGCGCGTGCAACCCTTTTTGCAGGTAACAAGGGTTTCAAATGGTATAGAGATCTCAAAGGCTTAATCACCAGGTGTTGTGGTTTTTTCATGGTCAAAGGGTTATCAGGCATTTTTGTTTTTTGGGGTTCTAAAGGGTTCTCTAGTTCCCAAAGAATTATTGATATCCAAAGGGCTCACGACCCAAATGTTGTTTCACCTATTTCAGTTACATCCTTTACACTTATATATACATACCAACTAAATTAACAAATGTCATTTGTCCTGGCCCATCACATTGTGTGTTTACTTAATTACTAATTTTCTTTTTGTTTAGATAACCTGAATTTTTTCTCCTTTTTTCTTTACATTTTGTTCCTACGTAACATTATTATTTCAAAGTGCTCAATGTGTTTTTTATTGTTTTTCTTTTCATGCATTTTTTCACACTCATTGTGATACATACAAGGTTTAATGACGGGGAGGTTTTTTTCACAGATTACGTTTATTCAGATGTTCCACTCCTTCTGATAGTAATGGCAATTTTCCTATTACCAGTTAACCAATCAGAAAGCATGCCACACAACAGAGATGGCAGCACAGTCGTAGCCAACGAGAAAGACAGGCCCCGGCGCAGAAAAGTCACCCGATCATACTAAGGGCATTAGCGTCATTCAAATTTCCTCTTTGGCGCTGAGTGAAACATCTGAATAAACATAATCTGTGGTTTTTTTGAGATGAGTGTTTCATCCTTATTAAATACATTAGACCACTAACAATGGTTTTAGTTCTTTGCTAGGCATGTAACAAGTCTATTTTTAACCTGAAGACCCAGCAGGGTTTGGTGGTCTTCAAGGTTTAGCTAAACAAACAAGTTATTTAGAAAAAGAGACACGTGATTAGTTAAGAAGTGTGCCAGCTTGCACATTGCATAAACCTAATCGTCACTATTACCCTCGTAATCGCATGCGTCTTTTTTCACTGCTTCATCAATTTCAAGTGGACTTGGTCGATCTGAGCAGTTTGTCAAAGCAGACTGATGGGTTTAAATTCCTTTTCACCTGCATTAACGTGTTCTCCTGCTTTGTGCCTTTAAAATCCGAGACGGGTCTCGAACTTCAGAAAGTCTTTCAAAAAAGTTCCTCTATAAATTAGCAGTGATAAAAAAAAGAATTTTTTAAAATAACATGTTCAAGATTATTTTAAATAACTCAATATTATCTTCTTTGCGACAGTCTGATTTGAAAGCAAAAATGGTGAAGCGTTTTAACTGCACGTTGAAAGCGAGAATGTTTAAGTTTTTCACTTATTCCAAAAACCAACGTTACATTAACGTTTACCTGCTCTTGTCAAAAGCTACAACAATCGTGTTCACAGATCTTTAGGTATTGCACTGATCGCTGTGAATGTTTGGAATGCATCGACCTTGTGGCTGAACCAACGTATTTATTCGGCACCCCATATGATTCCGAAATTAAAAATCAGTGATGTAGTACGCATTTCAAGAGTTAATTAGGCTGACTCAAAAAACTGAGGTTCGTATAGGATTGTCAGAAAGCTCTAAATGAAATAAAAAGGATCCTGACCCATCCTTCTTTGTTGACCCCCCCCCCCTGACTTATATTTGTGGATGCTTCAGATGAGGCAATGGAAGCTACGTTGCAACAGGCATATGATAGTGGACTTAAGCCTATTGCATATTTTAGTTCAAAATTGGTGGGTGCCCAAAAATCATACTCTGTAATTAAAAAAAAAAAAGGTATTCGTTATTTTTAGGTCTTTACATTTCTTTACGGCTATTATTTTGAAATATCCTATTGCAATCATGTCAGACCACAAGCCTCTCGGTCTTTATTCAAAACAAAAAGAAGAGAAATCATATAGTTGGGGTGAGCCTTGGAGATAGCAGACTTTGGCATTGATATTCCAGGAGTGGATATTAAAGTGGCGGACTTACTGTTCAGAGACTGTAAGGTAGGTGAAAAATTTGATGTAGCCTTTAAAGATACAAAATGGACAATGGCCCTGAGGATGCTCAGGTGAAGGAGATTGATGGTGAAGAGAGAAATGGGTATTTAACTCCAAGAATGGAATCTTGATGAAAGGATCTTTATCTGGAGGAAGGGAATAAGTAGGATCTGTGTTGGAACATCGATTAGATGCAAAGTAATGGAAATGGCCCACAATAATCTTTTATGTGGACCTAAAGGTGTTAATCCCACTTTTAATAAGTTAAAGAAAATGTACTTCTGGCCATGTATGCATCGTGATGTGAAAGACTTAGTAAAATTTTGCGCCCTATCAAAAGTGGTGTAGTTGCAAAGTTCCAAGTTTATAGATTGTGTTAATGGACATAATTGGACCCGTCCTACCTTCTACCTCCAACCATAGGTATCTTCTGGTTGATGCCCTAACCAGATTTGTTGAAGCTGATCTATTAAGAAATCAGACTGCAAAGTCTATCGCCAAAGCATTTATATAAAAAAATGTGTGTAGGTACGGAATCCCTAAAATATTGGTCAGTGACTGTGGGGCTAATTTTCTCTTTGACATCTTTCAGTTCGTATGTGAAGACCTAAACTTCAAACATAGAGTAACAACCACCTATGGCTCAACACAAATGGCATGGTCGAAAGGAACAACAAAAATAATTATTGAGATTCTGAAGACTTAAGTCCGAAATCATCCTGAAAAATGGAGAGATCGGCTAGATATGGCTCTATTCTCCATCAGGATAACTGAGAATGAGAGAACTAGTGATATCGCGTCATTCCTTATGTACGGTTTTGATCCCAAGACCCCTGTAGAATGGGAAAGGGTGGAAATATTCCCGTTTAAAATATATGGGAAACAATTGATACTGGATGGCACTGTATCAAATTCCCCGCTGATGCACACATCTCAACAGTTCTTGAATAAGGAATTGAACACTTGAAATGACTTTAAATGATACGAATGATGGATTCATCAGTGTGAATATTTAAACGGATCATTTCAGAACAGCTCAACTTAGAAATACCTGAGGGTTATTACTCCGAAACTTTAATTGAAACATGAAGTATAGCCTCCAAAGGTGATGTGGAACGAAGCTAACAGAGGCAGTTTTAGAACATTATCAGGTGGCAGAAAAAGTATGGGTGGCCCAAAAGGAATTTCGGTTACGAGTATTTTGGCCTTTCCATGTCATCCAAAGACTTTCTGACGTAACTTATCAATTACGCAGAATTGAACGAGGTGACATCCAAACCGTCCATGTTGACAGAATTAAAACTAAATTTGTGTGGTGATCATAAGATGGATAAAATAAGTTTATCCCTGAAAGACATTCCATGTAATCCTGTTAATGAAGAGACGTCTAATGAGGAGGATGTTCCACCTTTGAACATTAGAGAATAATGTTGAAAATAAACTATTTTGAATATTCTACGAATTTGCAACTGATTATAAATAATTGACACGAATTCAGGATCAAGTGATCGCCCCATTTGGGGAATAGAAACTCCTCTCATCTAGAAGTCACAGGGGTATTGTAAGAAATAATTTATTCGTCCTGCCATGTTTCAAACTGGTCTAAATCTAAAGCTTATAATGATCCCGATCCCGATTCAGCTTTGGCTGGAACAGCTGAAAAATATCTAAAAATGAAATACATTACTCAGTTTGTGTTTTCATGAAGAGGTATTTTCATACTATACAAACGACCAATTTTTTTGTATATCGTTGTTAGAAGTTGAATACTGATGACTTATTTTTGAAGATCATTTTACCAAGTACACTACTGTAGTTGAAAAAAATTGCTTATTACTCAGCAACAGCGTGGGTTGTGTTTTCTCATATATGCCTAACCTAAATGAAATGTGATTTTTTTCCTTTTCTAGGTATGGATTTTGCTGGTGTTTTCAAGGACGAACCTGCCAGCACAGTGTTAAAGGAACCAGATAACTTTCACAGAGCTCTCTATGTCGCTCTTTCGAACTTTATATGCTGTAGAAAACGGTGCTCCATTATAAAGGGCAAGTTTGAGGAATTAGCTGGCAAAGTGTTTGTACAAAAAGACATTCTTCAGCTCCTGATGAATATCTCAACCAAATCTAATGAAACATTTATCCTTGAAACCTTAAAGCCATTGAAGTTCGTTCGTTCATGCAATCCACTGTCTGGATTTGCAGAAATGAAAATTAAACATAATAACACTCGAGTTAAAACAGGGCTAGCCACTTGTATAAATGATATTGATAACATCAGTTTGCAGCAAATTTTACTCACTACTGAACGAGGATCGAACATCTACTCATGAGAGTCAGCAAATTCGTCCGATACTGATTCCTCACGTCAATCGGTGCATTCTGTTAAAAGGCAGAGAACTTGCCAAAAAGAAAAAAAAATATGGATCTACATTCCCATGAACTAAATTGTGAAGTTGATATAAGAATAGGTTTCAGGCTTTAATAATGTTGTTGTGACAAAGGATCTGAATGTTTTTATGAATGTTCAAGGGAATGCTATAGCAGCTAAGGTCACGGATGATATGTGTATTCTGAAATTGCGCTATAAAAAGGCATAAGTTAATTAGTTTTAGCTGAAGAGAACATACTATCCATCATACGATTCTAGGACAAAATCAATATAATAATTTCAATGTAACTTGCTGAATCTGAGTCACAAATCGATTGTGAAGTCTAACGAATGTGTAGCCTAAACGTACTAAATATGCCTAATTGGCGAGAGTGTCAAAATAATACTGGGCGAAGTGAATGTGACGATTTAAATACATAAAAAAAAAAAGATTCAGACCAGATGAAATGTGACGAACTGATCCAGTAACATTATTAGATGTTAAATTTCCTACATCTAGTCCAGAATTTGCTATTCTTATTTTATTTTGGAATATTTATTTTACTATTTATTATGATACATTAGAAGAAATGACAGAATAATGCTTTCATATTTTATTATTGCTTCAGAAAAGATACACATTTCATTTATCCAATTATATACAATTATTATAGAAATAGATATAATAATTTTAATAGATATAGAAAGCAAGAAAATAAATTCCATAATTTTTATTCATATACTTTCAACCACAGAAACGAATGTACACAGTGAGAAGAAATAAGCTTCCCACTTCAGAGGGCTGTAGAATCCGTTCTATTAATCCAAATGAGATAAAATTTGAACTAGAGATAATTGAAATGATCCGCTTGACATTTGCAATGAAATTGCGCCACCCACAAGGAGTTATCCGAATGAGCCAAAAGTAGGTATACAGCAATAGATACATCTGAACACGCCTTTATTACGTTTTGGAGCCAAGACGTGCACTCGTTTATACAGGGTGTCCCAACGGAAAGCGGCATCACTTCTAGCGGCGATGCATTGTTCCAGCCGCAGGTGTAGCTGATCATACAGGTGGCGAATGTCATCTTGGGGTACGTCTGCCCAGACCTGGTGAACCTGCTGTGTCAGGTCATGGAGATTGCGGGATGATCGTAAACGACGTCCCACCATGTACCACACGTTCTCAATTGGCATAGGTCTGGAGACCTCGCGGGCCATGACAGGCAGTTGACATCATGCATACATGCCATGCTCATGTTTGACGTGTGTGGTGTGGCGTTATCCTGCTGAAACACTACGCCGGGTATGGTGTGCAGAAAGGGCAGTAATACGGGCTGGAGAATCTGTGACGTACCGTGCTGCTGTCAGGGTGCCTTGGATGGTGACTAAAGGCGTTCTGGTATCATAGCCGATAGCACCCCAGACCATGATCCCGGGTGTTGGTCCACGATAGCGATACCGGATGCATTGTTCATTGGCACGTTCCAATGGTCTGCGCCACACCCTTCCGCGTCTGTTGTCGATGTCAAACAAAAGCGGGATTCGTCATTGAAGACCACCGGGCGCCATTCCATTCGAATTCCAATGAATTGATTTGAGGCCCATTCACCATAGGTTGATTCAACAACAATCTGGATTTTAAGCATGGACACCTAGCCATCTTGAAGCAGCCTTATCACGTCCCTGAAACATACACGTTTTGGACGAGGTCAAAAATGCAAATACCGAGTTGGGTTGGTGAAGCAATGATTATTGGGCGACTATCGTAGCAACAATGATTTTCTTCGGTAACTCAACTCGGTGTTAGCATTTTTGACCTCGCCCATTGTCATGTTGGTGATCTCGTCATCGGAATTAGACAGGCTAGAACACAATGGAACTTCTCGATCTAAGACGTCTTGTAGCAGTGGGTGACATAGAAGAATGCGGTAAAGCTTCCCCTTTAACCGGAACTTTTACTGAGAAAAGACCGCAATTCCTTGTCTCGGAAAAGAATTTTAAGCTTGTTTTGATCAAATTAATATTTACAGTTTTACGCTTGTTTTAATAAAATTAATGTTTAACGTTTGTTTTGAATTCCCTTGAACAATGCTGAAAGTATTAATGTATCTATATATGAATAAACGAGGCCTGTGAGAAAAGTATCCGACCTTTTTTTTTTTTTTTTTGCGAAAACCTGATGATATGGATCGCGCTTGCTTGCATGAGCCGACCTTGAACCTTTGTGCGTATGCGTGAATTTTTTCCCACCTCTCAATAGCGTCAGTTGCTGGCAATCAGCATTAGAGAGAGGTAGTGTGTTGTGCTCTCGTCGGTTTTTGATTTGAAGGAAAATGACGGAACGACTGGAGCAGCGTTACTGCATCAAATTTTGCCAGAAACTGGGCGACAGCCAGGTGGAAACCATCCGGCAGATTCAGACGGCTTTCGGTGACGTTGCTATGGGCATCACACAGATTAAGGACTGGTACAACCGGTCGGCCATCAGCATGCCGAAATGACCAGGTCATTGCCAAAGTGAACGCTGTGGTGATGCGGGACCGTCGTGTGACTTTCCGAAAAGTTGCGGAAGAGGTGGGCATCAGTACGTTTTCGGCACATTCCATTCTGACCGAAGATTTGGCCATGAAGAGAGTGGCGGCGAAATTCGTGCCGAAGCTGCTGACGGCGGAGCAAAAGCAACTTCGTGTTGACGTCTCACAGGACATGCTGGCCTCCGCAAACAGTGATCCCGACTTCATGAACACAATGATCACTGGTGACGAGTCCTGGGTGTACGTGTACGACCATAGCATCGTCACCGAAAGCCTCCAAATCAAAAACCGACGAGAGCACAACACACTACCTCCCTCTAATGCTGATTGCCAGCAACTGACGCTATTGAAAGGCGGGAAAAAATTCACGCATACGCACAAAGGTTCAAGGTCGGCTCATGCAAGCGCGCGCGATCCTAATCCATCAGGTTTTCGCAAAAAAAAATAAGGTCGGATACTTTTCTCACAGGCCTCGTAAGCGAGAAATATGTATCTATGACCTCCATAAAATGCAAAGGTGTAGAATACAAAATTAAAAAAAAAATACTGTGCACTACTTTTGGAGTGACCCTCGCAGTTTCGAAATTGTAAGATTTTTGTGCCATAATACTTCTCCTATTGCTTTCTATAAGGGTCGTACAAATGAAAAAGAAAATTATTTTTCTTATCCAAAGTGTATACAAGGAATTGAAGAATAATTTCTTATCCAAATTCATTAAGGCATTTATCCCACTGTGTAACAAGCGTGTAATTTCTTTATGGAAGAAGCCTTTCGGTTGCGTGTGGAACCATTCCAAAACCTCTTCCTTCACTTCATCGTCCGATTAAAACCTGCGGCTTTTCAGATGTTTCTTGAGATCCCCAAACACGTGAAAGTCACATGGGGATAAGTCAGGGCTGTAAGGTGGATGCTGCATTACTTCCCAGTTGAACTTTTGATGAGGTCTACCATTGCTTTCGAGGTGTGAGGGCTGGCGTTGTCGTGGAGAAGTACTCCTTCTGTAAGAATTCCAGGACGCTTGCATTTGATGGCCGCGCGCAGTGCCTTCAATGTTTCCCCATATCGTGCTGCGTTATCTGTGGTGCCTTTTTCAAGAATATCCAGTAAAATCCGGCCTTTGCGATCAAAAAACACGATCAACATCACCTTCCCCGTGCTGTTTGCTATTGATTTTGATTTTTTAGGGGGTGGTGGCCCATAACGTTTCAATTGACAATTTTGACGTTTGCTTTCGGGGTAGACGTCGCGATCACACACAGAGATTCGAAGCGCGAGCTATCGCTCTTTCTCACGTGATGCAACACTTGCAACCTACTGTTCAATTTTCACGTGGGGTTTCGCAGTTGTTGAAAACAAAAACTTACGATCCTACACGTCGTCTTTTTTTTTTTCGTTTCACACAAATTTTCGTTTTCATTTGTACGACCCTTATATAAGGCTCACGCCTTACCGTTCGTGTTTTCGTTAATTTTGAATTAACTTTGATAAAAACGCCCTACGGATAAGCACTAAACAGCCCAGTAACCTCTGAGATATTGTAAGCGTTTGATCATCACAATCAGGCTTTCATCGAAGTCAGCTAAATCTGCTGCTTCACACATTTGGACACGTAACGAATACTAACTGAAAAAGGCCTAGCTAGTATACACACATACTCGTTCTATGACCTCAGCATTTTCCGCTGTTTTTCTGCAGGGGTGAATCCTTCATATACAGGAGAATGTCATAATGTTTTCCTGTTTTATGTATAAAATGCATTCGTATACGATCAAGTTTACTCGATAACACCATATCTTGTATTAACATTTGTCATTAAATTGGTATACACTGACCATTAGAAACCTTGTGTTACTTTGAAGCTTTATTTAATAAATTTTGTTATTGTCACGTGAATATCGGCGTCAGAGTGAGGATGAAGCGGTGATATGATTAAAATTGAATTTCTTTTAATAATAAAAAATTGGATAAATTAATCATAATTGTGAATTACTTGTCACAGAAATATTAATAGCATAAGAAAATATAATTAATTTAATGGGAAATAAATCTTCCAAATTTTTAGTCACGATGTGTATTGGCAATCACGTTCGAAGATATGAGGCAGACAGAATTCACTAGCCATTGCACTCCTGGAGTGATCCAAAGTGTTACGTGATTCAAGAAATCTAAACATCTAAGACACCTCTTAACAGAGGAGCTTAATTGAAACTTTTCGAAGTTCTTAGATTATTACAATAATTCATTATTTCGATATTATAAATCATAAAATAGGGAATGATGATATGAATCACTAGTACCAGTTTCTAGTTGATTTCTGTTCTGGGAAATCTGTTCTGTGAGTGACGTCCATAATTAATCGTCTTTCTTTAACTACGGTAGATGGTTGGCCACTTCTTCTTTGGAATTCTTAGAAATCCGCTGCTAGTTGTTTCCCTAGGACTTCTTCCTTCTGGAAAGAGATGGTTAGGCAACTTATCTTGCCCTTTGACACACACACTTGTCCTGTGAATTTTTTTTTGCACCTTGTGATACTGTCTGGGATTAGGCAATACTTTACCAACATGACACTACAATTTGTCATAAATTTTGTGTGTAGGAATGGTTTGAAGAGACGAAGCCCCAATATATATTCCAATGAACACCTGTGGGATGAATTAGAGCGACGACTATGGGACAAGCCACATCACGAAACATTTGTGAATTTTCGGGAAGAATGGGTAAAAATTCAGCAAGCTAACAAAATCTGGTGGGAGACCTTCCGCAGAGAGTAGAGACCATAATAAAAGCAAAGCAAGGTCAATTTTGGTGTCATGGCGATCGGGAGGATAAAAATCTATGATCGAGCAGACGACAAAACAAACTTTATCGGGAGGGTCACTATCGCCATATGCTTGTGCTCTTTGCTCATCGGTCATGCAAAAAGAAAGAAATGCAGGCCAATGAACAAGCAGCAGAAAACAGCGTACAGGCTGAAGCAAGGGTGGCGTTCATCAGAGCTGAACCTGAGAAAGAGCTTGATGTGATGTCTCCCGTACCTTCTGGGCCTGCTAGCGTATCCTAAAGGGAAAAGGCGCTGGAACCGCCGCAAAAGGGAGGAAACCTGACGAGCCAGTCGTTTCACGCAGGTTTTCTTCCAAGGGACCGGACAACATAAAATGTAAGAAGAATAAAGGTACAGGAGTAAACATGATGGAAATGTTTTCTTAATTATCTCTAATGGACTTTTAAATGTTTCGAAGTAAGCGACCGAATTACTATTATTACTAGCAGACCCGGCAATGTTATATATGAGCGCCTTTAAAAATCAACTAATGAAGCTCCATCTTTTGACTTTTCTACGAACTGTATTAAGCTGAGCATACCGCAAAAACTTTAGATTAAGCTATCTTTTTTTTTCATAAGCCTACATTTTGCCACAAGCTACGCTCAACTTACCTGTGAAAACTCCATGAAAATTCGTTATGTTGTTTTGGACATTAACGTGTTTAAACAGACAAACAGACAGACAAAGTTTTAAAAAATGTTCTTATTGTATTCTGTTACACTCCTCTCCAATTACCGGCCCTTTACCTGAATGAGTTTGACGCAGTGCTGGAGAAAAATGGTGGAGAAAAATGCTCACTTTTTTCTGTATATTCCATTCAGAAATTGCAAAATTTCATCAAAAAAGAGTCTGAGAACGCCGGGTATATCAGCTACTTCATAATAAATCGAAAATTTGTACTTTAATAAATTTTAAATCAAAAAACAAAATCCATATTTTATGACCAACGTAAAAACTAAGCTTTCAACATGGGAGTTTGGCTGTTAATTTATGAAAACCAAAAAAGAAAAAAATCCGGAAAACATAAAATACCGGAAAATTGGATCCAGATAATTAAAAAATGAACCAAGCAGACAGTTGACCTCGTTAATTGCCTGCAACAATGAATTGTCCATACTTTCTTTATACAGTGCTTTACTGAAGAGTCGTTTTTTGCCCCCTCTATTGCCTGAATTTGGTTACAGCTCAAACTTGACAATGTATTTCAATGTAACAAACCTGTCAGCTGCTATTACGTGTTCAGCAACAAACATGTAACAATAGCTGACAGTTTTGTTGCGTTGTACGATCGTTAAAATGCATTGTTAAGTTTGAGCTGTAGCCAAATTCTTGCAATAAAGGGGGCAAAAAACGACTCTTCAGCGTAGCCAACGCCTCCTAAAGATAAGACCCGAGCGCGAAAACGTCTTACATTGTTACATCATCATGCGAAGACATAATTTAGGGCTTATTATTGGTAGAAATGCGATAAAACATATCTTCGGCGTAGCCCACGTGAAAAACAGGCCCTGGCCAACACCTCCCATAGAGAAGGCCTGAGGGCAAAAGGTGTATACATTGTTACATCATCATCAAGCGGCTATTGTTATCGTATTTCTACCAATAATAAGCTCTAAATTTGGCCGCTTAATGATGATGTAACAATGTATACATCTTTGGTCCGCAGGCCTTCTCTCTAGGGGTGCGTTCACTTATTCGTTCGGAGTCATGCTCCGAGTCAATGTGATCACGTGATCAGAGTACTAGCGTCATGGCTCAGAGTCAACACAACGACGTAACAATCGAAGACTTTGATCGTTATAATCATTTGCGTGCAGTATTGCCAATTTAGCCTTTTTTTCATGCGCTTGTCTTTTGTTGGACATTTTCAATAAAAATTAAACAATGCACTTCAACCATCTACCATTCATTTAAAAGTCTTCAATTCTCTTCAAAAACTCTCATCATTATTCATTGGTGAACTTGTTATTATTTATTCTTTTTATTTATTATTTTATCTTCTCCATTTATAAATGAGTATAGAATCATTCAATAATAAATAAACATATTATACTCTACTTCGTAAATTAATGTATAATGCACAAAATGTTGAAATGAGCTTTTAAATTGGACACATCCCTGCTAAATTAGCAACACTACTTGTGAACGATTCAAGATATTTTTTCCCTTCTTCGCAACCTCCGGAGGCATCAGAAAAGCATGAGCAGTGCCCATGGCACTTTAGGTTATGGGGAACCTTTAATATTAAGTTATTTTTTATTAACAGGAATAAACAATAACATATTTTTTATTTTTTAATATTTTTATAAAAACAAAGTTCTGGTCATAATTGTAATTTTAATTTATTATCATAGAGACTAGGGTGGCCTCATGCGTAAAGATGAACTGAGATTGAGCATATAAAAATTAATAATTATGCTGAAAAAATTAAACATTCGAATCGAATCAAATTTAAGGAAGCTTGAATTTTCGATCAATTTAAGCTAAATTTTCGTTTGTATCGTGCCAAGCCTACAACAATGGAAGGCTAACCAATTATGGTAGGCTAAGATAGAGGCGGCCATGTTGATAGTTAAACAACGTATGCGCCAGCTTGAAAAAATAAAGTCTTCTCTTGTTTGTGTGGTTGCCACGGCTCCTAACAAGCGCGCTCGCAAACGATATCTCATTGTAACAAAATTAATCATCGTTGAAGTCACAACTTTGTTGGCACTCTTCGTTGTTGCGTCGTCTTTCTCATTAAATTTTTTGACTCCGATGTCTCCAGCTTGAAAGCAGGAGTTAAGGGAGTTAACCCGAGTCGCACTCCAAGCGAATAAAGAAACAAACTCCGAAAGACTCCAAGCGTACCCTGATGTTGGAGGTCAAGGGAGTTAACTCCGAGCGAAGAAAGAAACGGAGACCAAATGACTCGGAGCAAATAAAGAAACGGAATCCGAATGGCTCAGAGTCACGGGAGTCACTCGTTGTGACTCCAAGTGAATAAGTGAACGCACCCTAGGAGGTGTTGCCCTGGCGCAGAAAAGTCACCTGACCATCTTAGTTCGAATAACAATGTAACCTTCATTGTTTCTAACAAACGAAAAATTGCTGATTATTAAAATCCAACATGGAAAGGTGGTGTTGGCCAGGGCCTGTCTTTCACGTGGGCTACGATCTTCGGATGATGATGTAACAATGTATGACGTTTTCGCGCTCAGGCAAAGCCGACCAACACCACCTCTACTCAAAGCCTGAGCGCGAAAATTTCATACATTGTTACATCATCATAAAAAAGTCATCTTTAATTGCATTTCTACCAATAATAAACTCTAAATTATGGCTTCGTATCATGATTTAACAATGTATGACGTTTCCGCGCTCAGGCTTTCTCTTTAGGTGGTGTTGAGCCGACGTGATCTATACAAAGCCATGACACTACGTCACTCGGCATTGTTGAAATCCCATCGGTTTTCGTGACG
>JAHWFO010012819.1:0-21677 GCA_023313115.1 Rhysida immarginata | reverse complement strand
ATTAATGCGACGCCTAATCCTTTTATGTCTAATTGTGCTGCTTCAGATTTTTCTCCAGCTGCCATTGTCCAAAGCACGTACGGAGTGGATTCATCGTCAGCGGCTACAACGTCGCGAGCCGACGCCTTCGTTAGCTATGAAAGAAGAGTAAGCCGAGCCAAACTGAAAACGGCATTGAAAGAATCCGACTGCTACGCCTCAGCTTCCATAACCAAGGAAAGGAAATTCAAGGCTCCCACCGAGCAGAGGACAGCTCCTATTTTCAGTCAACAATTTTTCTGTGCACCCATACCAGAGACAAGATTTCTGTCCTCTTCCTGCGAGACGTTCCTAGTGGTTGAAGTGGGACTACAAGCGAAGGATTGTTACGG
The DNA here is from genome assembly GCA_023313115.1 of Rhysida immarginata. Lineage (NCBI taxonomy): Eukaryota > Metazoa > Arthropoda > Chilopoda > Scolopendromorpha > Scolopendridae > Rhysida > Rhysida immarginata. The sequence goes on along the minus strand of JAHWFO010012819.1, from coordinate 21,306 downwards.
CGTATATCCCGATGAGAAGTTGACGCCATTTTCTTCTACTGACGCCATAGCCGGTGTTTTCCCCTGGACCAGTTTAGCTTTTAGAAGGGAGAGTCTAGGCACCTTTGCCCTACTTTCGAGGTAAGCCAATTTTGCTTAGAAACTATTCAGTTAACACAGTTTCACTGAATGGTGTTATGTTTGAAAAATGCTCTATAGCAAACAGACGAGACCCCTCTAGCTTTTTTCAGCTCTCGCTCTCTGCATTTTCGGATAGTCAGTACTTTAACTTATGTACGTAAGAAATTGCCAGCATAACTTTTTATTAAGATTAAAGGGGGTGAATATGTAATGCATCTTTTGCGCATTTCTTTAATTAATCGTTTCCATAGCCACTGGACTCTGTAAAAGTTTTGTTTGTTGACAAATAGGGGTTTAGCTTTTATTGAGTGAACTTATTGGAATCTCAATTTACTTTGTGGCTTTTAAGGGTCTCTTCGTTTGTTAAGTGCGTTGTATGCCCGTTTACGCGTGGTGGCTTTAGAATACAATTAATGAAATCTGTATTTATCTTTCCAGCTTCCCGTGCTGACTGGTATCAGATATTTAACGCGTTGCGTAAACGCGATCCAGTTTTTGGACTGCAATGGCAGTAGGATACAAGCGTTTTTGTGGACCCTGTATTTAGAAGCGAAGCAAGTTTTGCAAGCAGAGTCGCTTAGCCTAATTCCAATTGGACTGTTTTTGAACTGGATTGGGCCGGAAAATTTCTTGGTTCTATTACGACAGAGAACCGTAACGCATTTCACTTGTTAATGCGGTTCCCATCCTACTCACCTAGGTAGTAGTGAATATTAGTGAACTTTATCTGTACCTAGTAAATTTTTGTAATGGGGATTTCCCACGTGTTAGTGGAATTCCCTACCATAATCATATTATGCTGTTTAAGAGCGTAGCTTACCTAAGTTTAGGAAGTGCGCTCAGTTTTGCTTTAACGATAAGTGTATTTATATTTAATGGATAGAATTAAAAATATGATTATAAACAACTTATTAAATGTATACTCCTTGATCACTTATTCTCTTGCACTTACATTTTTCCACTGCGCATATTCGTGACATAAGCAGATTGGCTCCAGACCAGAGACGTTTTGCAGAAAAAATTATTAATGACACCTTGTTTGAAGCAGAACTGGGCACATTAACAAGATATGGAGTGCGCTTTATAACGCCATCACAATCTGTGTTGCAACCTTCGCCTTCCGTGTCACGTCCGCCTTCCGTGTCACCAGCACCTAGCTACAGGTCACTGTATTCTTCCTCAAGCTAATCATCTCCACCAACCAACGGATTCCACCATTATATGAATTACGCATCATTACCTAATTACATGAACTCTAATACAGCACATAATCTTCACCGCATACAACGAACAATTTCAGAAAACCCTTCAACAACTAAGCGTCTGGAACATGTAGAGGTTGCTGATGGGGAAACTGCGGGAGAATTTTTTATCTAAATTTTCTTCATTTTAAGCTACTAATGATCTAATAATTTTATAATAATTTCTCTTGACAAATAAATACTTTGTTATCCTGTTTGCGTCTTTTTAGTAAAATTTTTAAACTGCCTATATACTTTCTATTTTTTAATTTATTTTCTATTTTTTACTTTCTGCTTATTAGAAGAATAATGAAAAATTAATACATACCTGAATATTGTATCTCAATGCTTGTGTTATTGTTTCGCAGGTTTCTACAATGATGTTTTTCAATGTCTGAGGTGCGATTGCACACATAAACTTCATGTCTTCCAAATCCATTCCCGACGCTAGGTATCTGAATGTTATAGAAAGTCTTTGGCTTGCAGGGATAGCTTCGCGCATAAAAGTGTCTTTTTTCTGGATATTGGGCCTAACTAGCTCTAGTAAAGTTTGAAAGCCTTCTTCGTCCATTCAAAGAAAATATTTGTCCTTCTTCGTCGTTCGGTTCTGTAGTACGCAAAAAATTTAGCAAATGTTCGTGTGTAAAGCGGCTTCTCAGCTTGTACCACTCTTTGGACCAGCGTCTATTTCTCTTTCTCTTTGATTTTTTTTTGTTCGCACAGTGCAAGAGTCAGTGCTAGAAAACCCAAATCCGAATTGGAAAACATTTCGAAATTTACAACAACCACGACCAAGCAGTACGAATATTTTTTGCTGAATGAGTATTGGTGATGCGTTTTGGAAAATATGGTCCTCCATCAATATTGAAGCAAATTTTGATGAGTTTTGAAGCATATTGATGCGCGCTTCAATTTAGAGCATCAATATTGAAGCGAATTTTGATCAAAATTATTATCATCTAGGGGCGCCTTTACAACAATTGGTTCGGAGTCTATCTTTAATATACATCATTGCTATGACTTTAGTAATCCTTTGAAAACAATTCAACTTTTCGAATATTAAGAATAACTTAAAAAATTAATATAAACACGGTTTAAAAGTACCCTACTAAAAGCACAGTGACACTAACTACGTACATGGAAAAGTTCGTGGAGATTCCTTGAGTATTTTCTGAATTATAAAAGGACAAACATTCCAACGGACTCTGATTTATAATATATCAGGGTTGGGGCAAAAGTCATGGCAACTATTTTTTTTCTTGAAGATACCAGTCTGGTTGGAATATCTGACATATACAGACGAAAGGACAAGGTGTTAACTACATGTGTGGACAATGAATAGCACTGAAATATCGTAACGGACTAATTTATTACGGTAGTATACAGGGCAATATGGCCTTCACGGTGCAAAAGAATGGCAACACAGTACACATAATGTTGACATGACAAACCTGGGCCTAAAGACCCTCAAAGCAGTCCCCTGCTTCTGTCACCACACGCCGCCAACGATGTGGGAGGCGCTGAACACCATCAACCTCACGACCGGTCGTCCCAAACGATGCTCATCACTGGTTGACACACGTCCTTGCTGAAACTTTCCTACCCACCGTGCTACTGCACGGTATGGTAGGGCATTATTCCCAAGGGCTTCCACTAATCCACTGTGACATTCCATCGCATTTCTCCCTCGGAGAACGGCTATTTTGATGTAAGCGCGCTGTCAACACGGGTTACTTCCATCTCGTACGACACTCACCAACCGACTGATTTCACAGCCCTCGCTGCGCTACTACCACCTATTACAGAGCCATCTGTTGTTCTGCATACACACTATGCCTGCAGAACTTCCACACGACACGTATACGTTTGTGATCCATTCACATATCTACAAGAAAAAACATAGTTGCCATGACTTATGCCCCAACCCTCGTACTAGTTATTAGTACTAGTTAACCACTTTACCAGATATGCGAAAACAGTTGCAATGGCAGACCAGAAGGCAGAAAAAGTACGCGTGCAGAAAAAGTACGCGTGGAAACAGTATTTAATAGACATATTTTACCTGTCCAATTGTTAACAGATAGAGGAGCCAAAGTCACGTCAGCGTTGATGCAGGAATTATACAAACTGTTTGGTATGAAAACAGATTTTCACTTCCATCTTTCTGGTAATAGCGTTACGGAACGGCTAAATAAATCCCTTGTTCGGATGTTATGACATTATATTGACACTCATCAACGAAATTTGGACGAATTTTTGAGTTATATAATGCCAGCTTATAATACAAACTACCACAGGGCAGTAAAGGGGACTCCCTTTTTATTGTTCTACAAGAGAGAACCTTGGCTTCCTTTTTATATTTTGCTCGATCCTAAGAAAGTCTCCTATGACGTGGACGAAAATTTGAATAGAGAGATAGAATTGCACATACAGGACACATTTGAAGTCGCTAGTCGCGTGTTGCAGCAGCAACAAGAGGAGAGGAAAACTTATCATGCATTTTGATGTTGAAGACAAGGTATACCTTCATATTCCTAACATAAAGAAAGGCTTGACCAAAAAACTGGCCAATCAATATGAGGGTTCGTAAGAAGTAATGAAGCGTTTTTCCGACTTGGACACTATTATCAAGGAAATTGGAGGATATAAACTAAAATTAATACATGCGAACCGAATAAAACCTGCGTATGAGTTTGGCGAAACAAGAGAGAAATCAGTAAAGGAAAGAACGGGAGCAAAAGAGAACTACGTAACTAATTTGAAGCCCCGAGACGTCCCACCTGTATGTGTGGATGAGATGTACCTCCCCCTACTAGATTTCAGGGCCGAAAAACCTAGACGAGGACCTGAGGCAACCCAGCCCCAGAGGGGATGTGGAGAGGGAGACAGGCCTCCCCATCGTTATGATTTACATAGCCGAGGACCAGTAGAGGATGAAAGATGGATAAAGAAATCTGCTTGGGATTCATGAGTGGTCAACCGACATAGAAAATGCTAATTCGAGCTCTGTAGGAACCCAACCAAGTTCTGATTCAGAATTCACAGGAGTCACAGGAAATACAGAGTTTGTGGGAAACACTATAGACGCACTCCCAGGAGTTGTGAAAAATAGAGGAAATTCAGAAACCGTAAGAAATCCAGAATGAAGAGAGACTATTGATTTATATGAATATATGGGTCATTTTCACGAACATGGTACATTTGATGTTTCAAAAATTTTTTTTCAAAATTACCTAATTTAAATTAATGTTAAATAATATCTTATAGAATTGAATTTATCTGTATTGTAAAAATTAATTAGCTCAACTTAGTACTAATATTTCATTTTCATAGTTTTTTGATTGATTATGGGAGATTTTGTCCACTTTGTTACACATTGTCACAATATTGGGGAGGAATGAAAAGGAAATCCGACCAAATCCCAGTTCGAGTAGGAGAGGGCAAGCATAGAAAAGATAGAGAAAGAGAGCAGACGACGGAAGAGAAACAAGGTCCGAAAGGCAGAGCGTCAGATGCTAAGGAAAAAAGGCAGAAGAGATTTAGCGAGAGAAGTCCGAAAGCTAGAGCGTCGGATGTTAGGAAAGAAAGACAGGAAAAGCACAGAGAGAGAAGGAAGGAGATTGGCGAGGTAACAGTGGTTAAAAGAGGGACGTGGAAGGAGCCAATAGGAAAGCGAGAGAGAGAGAGAAGGAGACTTGAGAAGGGAGAGAGAGAGAAAAGAAGAGCAAGTCGAGATTTCGATGAAGAAAGACGAAAAACGAAAGTGCAGGTGTTTTGGCTGTCTTCCCAGGAACTCGGAGTTAAGAGGGGCTTCTAGGCGGGCATGCGTGCAGCAGGTAAGGCGTTTCATTGATTATCAAGAGCGTATAATAAGTTTGGAGTCGGCAGGCGATGATATATCGTTAGGCTGTAGTGCCAAATAGCCAACGTCCTCAGCTACTACGGAGGCCGAAAATAATATTGTTTCGGAAAAGAAGCTGGAGGAGTTGGAGAACGGACAGGAGAACGATAATACGGCGTTAGGCCTAAATACGAAGCTTCCTACGCTCTCATTAGTTGAGGAGCTAAGCATAAAAGAAAAGTTTACGAAGCTCCCCATTCATGATTGGTTGTATTGCTACGCGTCGTTTGCACCAAGCGAGAAGACGTCGAATAACGAGCAGCAAGTTGTTCCTGTAGACGAAGGCTGTGTTCGAGAAGGCACGAGTGGAGAAGAAGAAGCAGCTGGCAGCAAAGACCTGCTTTTCCTTCCTGTGCTGGAGCAGGAGGAATCTTTATCGAAAAGAGGTAGCAGCGTAAACGCGCAAATCACCAGTGATAATTGCGTAGCGCGTTGCGAAGCTCTGAAATTAACTTTTGATAGTGAGTTAATTTTTAATAGTGGGCTCATAGGGGTTTTATGTTTCCTAACCGGAGTAGCTGGCGTAGTGCATAAGTCGCCAGCTCGGTTATACAAATTAATTAATGCCTGTTTAATTTTTATTTGTTTCGTTAGAATACCTCACTGCGTTGATCATCCGAGACGTCAATTGTACCATCCTCCCACCAAAAGGGTTACACGATGGGTTCATCGTTGTGCGGTAGAAAGCGAGGGACGACCGCAAAAGCTTACTGGAATAATTCAAGCTTCTCATTTGAAAAAGAAGTCGCGGTGTTGCGAATATTTTGGTATATTTTATGTAAAACAAATTATTATGCAAAAGTCTCATATGTTAATTACAATTAACGTTAAATTTCTGGACAATTAGTTGATGGACCGGGACAGTTGCCGAGTCCCGTTGTTGTATAATATCATTCCTTTACTGCATTTAATTTAAACTGGAAATTCTGTTTGATGTTCACTTTAGTTAATTGTATTCTGCAGTTACTGCAATCATTAAGCATCGCGAAAAAGCATCTTATGATTATTTGCGCAATTTTAATTTGTAATCTCTTTGATACTTAGAGCATATCAATAAAATTAATTCTTCAATTTCCAACTTTGCTACCTTATTCAATTCCCACATTTCCCCACTGAACAATTACGTTACAGTGGGGGTGGGCGGCTTGGTAGCAGCGTGCCAATCGACAGTAGCGGCGATATTTAGTACTAAAAAATAGTTTTTGTTTTTAAAAATAAAAAAAGAAAAATAACACTTCCACAAATTGAAGGGTTGGATCAACGAGGTTATATGGTCATTGTCTCTTATGGTTAAATTTTGTTATTTTTTGTCACTTTCCCCATAGGTTGCTGTGTCCACTCAACGTCATGGTTGGCTATAAGGATAGTTTGGATTTGCTGGTGGCGCTTGGCAGCGTAGTAAACGGAAAGTCTTTGGCGATCCTGTGCTTGGGGTTGGGCGGCTCGTGTTGGCAAAATAAAACTAAGTTTTGTATAGTTAAGAAGTAGAAATTAAGCAGTTGAGCACCCAAGGTTTAAGTAGAGATGGGGAAAGGAAGGCAGCAGAGATATCTCAAGGAGAGGCATCAACAGCTTAAATTAAAATGGCAAAAGCATCAGGACATTTAATAATAATGTAAAAAAGCTATTTGCCGAGGTAGAGCAATGGGACGAAGCGGTGAAAAAAAATAGCTTACGTGAATATGTTTGAGAATGAGACTAAATAAAAGCTTACATAAGAGATGAAGGAAGAAAACTCCACTTGTCCACAAACATAAATTTAATACACCATAAATGTATACATCTCGGTCATTAAGTGACCTTCTTCAGTATGATTCAGGTTGACTCGACAAACGAGAATCGAACAGTGAAGTGTACATTTGTTAGGATGGGACGAAAGCAGCGCTTTCACAAAGCTCATCCAACCAGAATAAACTCCAAATGAAATACACTGAGGTAGTCAAGAAGCCTAACCAACCCAAGCGGTTTTCCATATTATACAAAAAAGAAAATAAGATTTACGATTGTCAGAAACAAAATACAGTGGATAGTTGAATACATAAGAGATGAAGGAAGGAAACTCCACTTGTCCACAAACATAAATTTAATACACCATAAATGTATACATTTCGGTCACTAAGTAACCTTCTTCAGTATGATTCAGGGTGACTTGTTCAGAGTCGGTATTTATACAGCGAGGTACCAATCAGGGAGCAGAGCACCTTGATTTGGTTTACAAAAGCGGGTTAATTAACAGGATTGGAAGAGAGTCAAACCACTCTACAAAATTATACAAAAATTATACAAAAAATTATACAAAAAGTTTTGTAGAAAACAGAAATCTCTAAAGTAAATACGTACAATAACTACATTAGAAGGAACCAAAAAACAAGTTCCTATAAATGCAGCTCTTATATCCGGCCTACTTATATCAGAGGTTCTTATAACCGGAAAGAATTTTGCCCAAAATTAAAGTTTTTAAGTCAGAGAGTACCACTGTGATAGGTCCATTGCACCTCTTTCATGATTTAATAATTTGTCTGGAGGTATTTTAGAAATCTCCAACGATTCTAAAAAATTCAGTTTTCTGGGATCGTCATTGTAATGTAAGATTCGGAAATTATCGATTTTTCCGACGTGTCCTGTGGTTATAAACATGTTCCGCGAACGCAAACTTCTTGGGTTTGTGGATTCTTGATATAGCTGAAGTGTTCTTTGATTCAAGTCGAAATCTTCCTCCTGCTTTGGCCAATATATTTGCTGTCACACGAATTACAAGAAATTTCGTATATACCAGATTTATCTATTTTACTAATAGCATCTTTCATGTTGCCTAGTAAGCTCTTGAGGTTGTGGCTGCTTTTATATGCTACCCTAAGGTCTTAAGCTTTATAAATTCTTTCTAGACCTCTAGTCAACTTCGGTTATAGGGTAGACATATGAATTTCTTATTCTTCTCACCAGTGGATTGTAGAGTGGTAATGTCTTGCAATTTCTTCTTAAGAGTCTGCTTTTTGATCAGTTTGTCTATTAAATCCTTCTTGTAACCGTTGAAAACCGCTGCTTCCTTGATCGTGTGTATTTCTTCTTGTTTCATCGCATGGGACATGGGCATAGTTAACATTCTGTGGATCATATGGTTGAACGTTGCAAGCTTGTGGTTAAAACTGTGGTTAGAGTTGTGCTTGATGTATGCTGGTATATAGTTGGTTTTCCTGAATATTCCACAGTTGAGTTTCCCATCATCTCTCCATATCTCTAGGTCCAAGAATGGTAAGGAACAGTCTTTCTCTCTCTCAACCGTGAAGTTGATGGAGGGGGATAAATTGTTGAGTCCCTCAACTAATAGGTCAAGTTTTTAGATCTCGCATATGGCGAAAATATCGTCCACATATCGATACCAAGTTTTGGGGAAATAAGGTAAAGTGGACATAGCTAAGTTTTCCAAATGGTTAAGGAAGAGATTTGCTAGAAAGGGACTGATGCTGCTTCCCATTGGTGTCCCCTTATCCATTTTATAAAAATTATTGTTAAACTGAAACAGATTATTATAGCAGCATAGTTTGGAAAGGAGCATCAGATCCCTAACCTGGGCTAGGGGGACATCGTTTTCATCGAGACAATCTTCTAAAATGTTAAGAGATTCTTTAATGGGTATACTAGAAAACATTGATTCAACATCAAGGGATACAAGAATATGGTTATCTGGGATGGTTATTGTCTGTATTTTACTGACAAGTTCTTCGCTATTCTTAATGGAGAAATTATAGCCATTAAGTTTGAAGTTTTTGAATTTATGATTGAGAATCTTAGCGATAAGGCTAGTTGGGGATCCCGTGTTGTCCACAATCGGTCTCATGGCGTTGCCAGACTTCCGTATCTTGGGAAGACAATATAACCTCGGTAGCCGTGGATTACTAGGAACTAAGTTGTGAGATACATTTTTGAAGATAGATTTGCAGTTGGAGATGCACTCTTTTGTCTTCCTGACTAAAGTCTCTAAAGGATTTTTGTCAATCTTAATATACGGACCTTGAGTAATGAACTTTTCTACGCCTTCAATATACGCTGATTTATTTAAGATGACAAGATGATTGCTCTTGTCATCTCTAAGATAGTAGCACTCTTTTTCTTTAAGTTTTTTGATCATGGCAATGGTATCTTTATATAGACTATCATTTCTGTTGTGCACTGTTTTCACTAAATTTTTTTGGATTTGGTTCCGACAGAGGATTTGGAAATCAGTATTTTGATTCTTATTAAGGTAGTGTGAACCTGCACTAGATGTACTTAAAAGGGTTAGGAAATCTTCTTTGTGGTTGGGAATAGAAAACTTAAGGCCCCTGTTAAGCGTCTCTTATTCTTGGTTATCGAAACTAATGTTAGACTTATTGATAACTACATTTTGTGGTGGGGTAATAACTAAGAATTCACGGGTCGAGTAGGCAGGTGTTATCCGTCTAAGTTTTTGTTTAATCTTATGTGTTTTATAATAAGCTTTGTGGCTGTTGACAACCTGTACTTTCTCTAGGAATGGTTCAAAGATTAGAGGGTGTAGTTTATGACCCAGGAATAGGTGGATATTATAAGCATCTATTTCAGTATTAGATAGAGCAATGTACGTATTCTCGATGCATAGGTTAAGTTAGCGAAATTTAGCTGTAGAGATAACTTTCCTTAAGAGGGGTGATTTACTTTTGCAAAACTTAAGGTTTTTAATGAAATTGGGTAGAGTGCCTCTCTTCCTGCAATGAGTGAGGAAGAAAATATTAGCTTTCAGGACTCTAATGCGGTCGTTAAGTTTAAAAAATTTATTGCATATCGTTTGATCTTCTACCGACAGGTTTAAATCTGAACAAGAAAGGACTACTAGTGGCTGTGAGGCCATTACATATAATTAACTAACTAGAGAGAATAGACCTACCTTAAAAACTCTGTGGATAGTTGAATACACAAGAGATGAAGGAAGGACACTCCACTTGTCCACAAACATAAATTTAATACACCATAAATGTATACATTTCGGTCACTAAGTGACCTGCTTCAGTATGATTCAGGTTGACTCGACAATCGACAATCGAACAGTGAAGTGTACATTTGTTAGGATGGGACGAAAGCAGCGCTTTCACAAAACTCATCCAACCAGAATAAACTCCAAATGAAATACACTGAGGTAGTCAAGAAGCCTAACCAACCCAAGCGGTTTTCCATATTATACAAAAAAGAAAATAAGATTGACGAATTTCAGAAACAAAATACAAACGAAATAAAAAACAGAAGGAGAAAAAAAATTATCATATCTTCCAGTAGTCCGGGAAAGAGACGTTGCTAATATCTTCAAAATTGACGTCAAGAACGTGCCTCGGTTTACGATACTTCGTATGCCAGTTCATATTCAATGAGTTCTTCAGTATTCCATTCACAAGTTTATTGTCGTGACTCTTCATCTTCTGCATCATAATCAAAAGGAGATCCTGTATAAACTTTCCGATATGGGCCATGTTTAAATCCATGTGGATTGATTGGTTTTTCACCGTCCTTCTGTCCAGCTGAGCAATGGTCCTCAGGGTAACATTCTGGAATGACTGTAGTTCACTCCATCTGGTTTTACAGATAGTCACCCACGCAGGCATGCCATATGGGAGTATGGTCCGGATAATCGATTTGTAAAGAAATAGCTTGTTATCAATGCTGAGGACGCTGTTGCGACCCATGAGAGCTATGATTCTGTACTTAGACCTCTTCGTTTTGTTCAGAGTATAGGACATATGCCGGTTCCATGAGAGTGTTGAGTCAATGATAACTTCCAGAAACTTGTAGTTGTCCACCCAGTCCAGTTTCTTATTGAACAGAACAAGAGAATTTGGGTGACGCTTGAGCTTCCTATTGAGGTACAAAGTCTTGCACTTTCCGACGTTAAGGTTCAACTTCCAGCAGTTAAACCAGTCTTCGAACTGCTTCAAGGCGCACTGCAGCCGAGTGATAACGTGAGCCGGCTGGTGTCCCCATGTCATAATGGCCGTATCATCCGCATAAAAATACAGATTACAATTATCGGGTTTCGAGAAATCATGTACAAAGTAATTAAATAGCACAGGGCGTGGAAAGATTTTCTCGAACTTTGGCTTGATGGAATCTGCCGTCAAGAAAGGAATTCACCAACAAAATCAAATCGGCAGGGAACCCGTCTCTGATCATTTTGTAGACAAGGCCTTCATGCCATGCTTGGTCAAAAGCTTTACTGACATCGAGAAATACCACCCCACAGTACTTGGAGAGGTTCAGGGGGGTGCTCAGGTCTTCAATGAGCCTCCATATCTGCATCGAAAGCCAAACTGCTCTTCCCGAAAAAAGTCATTTGCTAGACAGTAGTCTTGGAACCTGACGAGAATCGTTTTCTCCAACACTTTGGACATCGTGGGTAGCAGGCTAATAGGTCGGTAAGTTGCCGGAATTGCAGGATTTTGCCCCTGCTTGTGGATACTCAACACAATAGATTGCTTCCAAGCCACAGGGAAGTAAGAAAGTTTCCAGCAGACGTTAATGATATTAGTGAGATAGTCAATAAAGTTCTTCGAGAGATTTATAAGAGCGTTATTACTCGCCTTGTCTCTTCCTGGAGCCTTCTTCTTTTTCAGTTTATTTATGATGGTGGCGACCTCTCTAGCCTCGATGCTCCTCTTCGTTAAATGCTGTGGGACTTCATCAAAGTTGACAATACCTTCTTCCACACGCTGAGACATGATTTGGCTCTGGGGCTTATCGTTGGTAGGAGTAACAAGCTGCATTTCCAGTGAATCTGCAATGACTTGGGCCTTGTCCTGATGAGTTTGCACATAGTCACCCTGTGGTGTAGGGAGTGGAGGAAGCGTAACATTCTTCTTCTTCTGTAAAGCTCTGACCATACTCCAAATGGAATTGTCGCGAGCCGACATGCTTTTGAGTTTTTCATTCCATCTAGCGTCGCGAAGCGCTTTTATCTCTTCTTGAACTCTTCGCACTAACCTGTTGTACTTGGTTTTGAGCCAAGGTTCACGATAACGTTGCCATAGTCTACGGGTCCTGTTTCTTTCAGCAATTAGGCGTTGGATTCCAGGAGTGAGTTGGATTCGATGAGAAGGTTTATTCACTGATGGATACTTACTAGCTTCTATAGCACTGTTAATATATCTGGTGATGTCATCAACAGGTTGATCGATGTCCTCTGTACAGTAAGCAACGTCGGGATGGTAGCCATAGTCCTTAAGAATATCTTTGTAGAGCTTCCAGTCTTAATGTACGAGTTCCTCTCAGAAATTTATGTCAAAGTTCAACGCCGCAGGCTTGTGGTCAGAAGAAAGGTCATCAATCGTGAAGATATTGTACGGTTTGATGAAACCCTTCAAGAGCGAGATGTCCAAAACGTCACTACTAGGGGAGTGGTCGCAGCAGTAGGTGTCCTCCACAGGTTCAGCAGCGATGTTATCATCTCTACCTTGTATGTAGAGAATCATGCCGTTATAATTCTGCTTTCTGGAGTTCCAGCTTGGATGTTTCGCATTTAGGTCACCAGCCAGGACGACTGGAGTGTCACCACTGAAGAGTTCATCAAGCTAGCAAATGTTAAGATAATGTTTAGGTGAATTGTAGAGCGCCACGAACTTCACTTCACCACAGGAGACGTCATTGATAATGATGGAGGCCGATTCCATACATGCATAAGACGTAGATACTAATTCTTGGTGTTGAATTTTCTTCTTAATGATGATCACAGCGCTCCCAGACGCACATCTTGCAGCATTTGAAGCCATTCGATCCTTACGGTACACACAATAGCCAGGTAACTAGACGTCTTGGCTTGGTTTGAGGTGAGTTTCACAGAGGAAAGCAACGTCGATGTCTTGCTTTATCAGAAAGTTGTGAAACTCGATGCGCTTTCGGGGAATGCCCCTAGCGCTTTCCATATCACGCACCGAAGTTCACCTTTGTTGATTACAGTATAACGTTGTGCAGCCATACTAAAATTAGTTGGTCGTAAGGAGCCCACTCAACTGTGGGTAACTTTTGCTTAGGAAATAGAAAACAGATGAAAGATACGTCCTAATTGTTTATACGTACCTAGTAGGTCGTTGATGTTGAGGCCTTTATCTTCCGGCATAGACACAGCAGCAGCATAGGATTTGCTGCTGTCACTTTAGAACTAGACATCCTTTGAAACTGGGGGTATTTTGGACATTTCGTTTAGCTGGATGTGTGCTGTCCACCACGTCTGATGCACTTTGGGGGGGTCTTGTCCTTTGATCTTGGGGCAATCTCTTGACTGGTGCCCCTCAGCACATTTATTACAACGAGGATCTTCCGTGCAGCCCATGGATACGTGTCCGAAACGCAGATAGTTGTAACACTGTAGTGGCTTCTTGTTCCCACGAAAGGCCTCCACTGAAACTGCCAGCGGCCCAATACATTTTATGTTTTTCAATGACTGGTTGTGGTCGGTGTTCGGGAGTAGAACCAAAACCATCGACATATCAAAGGATCCTTTAATTTTCCTCAATCGAATAACTTTTTCAGGGAAGTAGTTGGCTCTTTTCAGGTCTTCTTGGAAGTCATCGAAGTCATACGTAATATCCACATTACGAATTACGTATTTCAAGACCTTCTCCGACTTCAGTTGATGATGCTGAATTTTAAAAATATTATCAGACTTAATTCCGGAGAATAACCTGTTGTGTGTTTCTTCATCTTCACATTTAACTTTGACGGTTACGAGAGTCCTTGATTTCCCTGTTGATACCTTCGAACTTCTCTTCAAAACTTTTATGTAGGATTCGACGTTTTCTTCCAGTGCCCTATACTTAGCATTTATTTCATCCCGTAGAGCTTCTAACATTTCGTTGAACACTAGGTCAAAAGCAGCAAACCTAGCATCCAAGCAGGCATCCGGGTAGGCCTTTTCGCAGGACACAGTTTTACCATCTGCCACTAGCAATGGCATTTTAGCCTACTCCAACGTGGTTAATTTGGACGAAGCCATCATAATTCTAAAATATAATTGTATAGAACCAGGGGGGGGGAGTAACCTCGCAGCTAGGTGTGTGCTAAAGAAGCCGTCCTAAGAAGGACGCACCTACCTTTAAGGAACAAAGAAAACAAGTCAGGTTTGCGGGAAAGTTAATTCTACGCCAGGGACCCACTCGTGAATGATTAGAATAATAATAGATGATATGAAAAGTCCTTAGCTAGGTTTGCGAGAAAATTAATCCCAACGCCAGGGACCCAGAAGGATAATGAGCGCCTTGATGTACTGGTTTACGGGAATATTAATTCCAACGCCAGGGACCAGCACATAAGACGTAACAGAAGGTGTATATCGCCCTGAAAAGGACGCACCGTGAAATGAGAGTAATGAAATGATACCTGAAAAGAGAGTGGAGGTGATACCTTGAAGAGCTAGTCCTGTGTCCTGTCCTTATGATATCTCAGGTTGACTTGTTCAGAGTCGGTATTTATAACAAGGAGGTACCAATCAGGGAGCAGAGCACCTTGATTTGGTTTACAAAAGCGGGTTAATTAACAGGATTGAAGGAGAGTCAAACCAATCTACAAAAATTATACAAAAATTATACAAAAAATTATACAAAAAATTATACAAAAAGTTTTGCAGAAAACAGAAATCTCTAAAGTAAATACGTACAATAACTACATTGGAAGGAACCAAAAAACAAGTTCTTATAAACGCAGCTCTTATATCAGGCCTACTTATATCAGAGGTTCTTATATACGGAAAGAATTTTGGCCAAAATTAAAGTTTTGAAGTCAGTGAGTACCATTGTGATAGGTCCATTGGGCCTCCTATCGGAGTAAGTACAGGTTGTCAACATCAACAAAGCTTATTATAAAACACATAAGATTAAACAAAAACTTAGACGGATAACACCTGCCTACTCGACCCGTGAGTTCTTAGTTATTCCCCCACCACAAAATATAGTCATCAATAAGTCTAACATTAGTTTCGATAACCAAGAATTAGAGACGCTTAACAGGGGCCTTAAGTTTTCTATTCGCAACCACAAAGAAGATTTCGTAACCCTTTAAAGTACATTGAGTGCAGGTTCACACTACCTTAATAAGAATCAAAATACTGATTTCCAAATCCTCTGTCGGAACCAAATCCAAAAAAAAGTTAGTGAAAACAGTGCACAACAGAAATGATAGTCTATATAAAGATACCATTGCTACTTAAAGAAAAAGAGTGCTACTATCTTGAAGATGACAAGAGCAATCATCTTGTCATCTTAAATAAAGGCGTCTGTTGAAGGCGTAGAAAACTTCATTACTCAAGGTCCGTATATTAAGATTGACAAAAATCCTTTAGAGTCTTTAGTCAGGAAGACAAAAGAGTGCATCTCCAACTGCAAATCTATCTTCAAAAATGTATCTCACAACTTAGTTCCTAGTAATCCACGGCTACCGAGGTTATATTGTCTTCCCAAGACACACAAATCTGGCAACGCCTTGAGACCGATTGTGGACAACACGGGATCCCCAACTAGCCTCATCGCTAAGATTCTCAATCATAAATTCAAAAACTTGTAACTTAATGGCTATAATTTCTCCATTAAGAATAGCGAAGAACTTGTCAGTAAAATACAGACAACAATTAATATTCCCGTAAAACCAGTACATCAAGACGCTCATTATCCTTCTGGGTCCCTGGCGTTGGGATTAATTTCCTCGCAAACCTAGCTAAGGATTTTTCATATCATCTATTGTTATTCTAATCATTCACGAGTGGGTCCCTGGCGTAGAATTAAGTTTCTCGCAAACCTGACTTGTTTTCTTTATTCCTTAAAGCTAGGTTCGTCCTTCTTAGGACGGCTTCTTTAGCAGACACCTAGCTGCGAGGTTGCTCCCCCCCCCTGGTTCTATACAATTATATTTTAGGATTATGATGGCTTCCTCCAAATTAATCATGTTGGAGTCAGCTAATGTGCCATTGCTAGTGGCAGATGGTAAAACTGTGTCCTGCGAAAAGGCTTACCGGGATGCCTGCTTGGATGCTAGGTTTGCTGCTTTTGACCTAGTGTTCAACGAAATGTTAGAAGCTCTCCGGGATGAAATAAATGCTAAGTATAGGGCACTGTAAAAAAAAAGTCGAATCCCTACATAAAAGTTTTGAAGAGAAGTTCGAAGGTATCAACAAGGATATCAAGGACTCTCGTAGAGATGTCATTGAAAAGATAAGCGAACTGAAGGAAGCCTTTGGAAAATGCTCCGGGACTCCAAAGGCAGGTAACTCCAAGGAAGATACACCTGTTGATAACAGCAAGGTAAGTAATGTTTTTAATAATATAGCCTGTGCTAAAAGTTTAGAGTCTATTGATATAATTGAAAATAGTGACTGCTCGACAAACGGTGGCTATAAGAGAAGTCACTCTGATGGAACCGATAAAGAAGTGGATAGCAGTCCCTGGATTGGGTTGCTAATAAAAAATTCAGAAAAGGCACGAGGGTCGATAACCTAAAGACCGTCTCCAGAGTAAACGAAGAAGTCGTCAGCGCGACTAGAATGAGGAATCCGAAAAATGTACAAGGCCGTTCGGCTAATAAAGACCATAGGATCACGAAGAGGTATGTACCGCCAATTATCGTGCGGACTCGTGGCGTCCCGTTTAAGACGATTTTAACTGAGCTCGAGAAGCATGTTCCCGTGGAAAAGATCACCGTTCATACGGGCAGAGCTGAAACCGTCAAGGTTAAATGTGAAGATGAAGAAACACACAACAGGTTAGTCTCTGGAATTGAGTCTAATAATATTTTAAAAATTCAGCATCATCAACTGAAGTCGGAGAAGGTCTTGAAATACGTAATTCGTAATGTGGATGTCACGTATGACCTCGATGATTTCCAAGAAGACCTAAAAAGAGCCAACTACTTCCCGGAAAAAATTATTCGATTGAGGAAAGCCAAAGGATCCATTGATATGCCGATGGTCTTGGTTCTACTCCCGAAAACCGAACACAACCAGTCATTGAAGAACATAACACGTATTGGGCCGCTGGTAGTTTCAGTGGAGGCCTTTCGAGGGAACAAGAAGCCACTACAGTGTTACAACTGCCTGCGCTTCGGACAGGTATCCATGGGCTGCACGGAAGATCCTCGTTGTAATAAATATGCTGAGGGGCACCAGTCAAGAGATTACCCCAAGATCAAAGGAGAAGACCCCCCAAAATGCATCAGATGTGGTGGACAGCACACATCAAGCTACACGAAATGTCCAAAATACTCCCAGGTTCAAAGGATGTCTAGTTCTAAAGTGACAGCAGGCAAATCCTATGCTGCCGCTGTGTCTACGCCGGAAGAAAAAGGCCTCAACATGAACGACCTACCAGGTGTATATAAACAATTAGGACATATATTTCATCTGTTTTCCAATCTAGGCAAAAGTTACCCACAGTTGAGTGGGCTCCTTACGACCAACTAATTTTAGTATGGCTGCACAACGTTATACGGTAATCAACAAAGGTGAACTTTGGTGCGTGATATGGAACGCTAGGGGCATTCCCCGAAAGCGTATCGAGTATCACAACTTTCTGATAAAGCAAGAAATCGACTTTGCTTTCCTCTGTGAAACTCACCTCAAACCAAGCCAAGACTTCAAGCTACCTGGCTATTGTGTGTACCGTAAGGATCGAATGGCTTCAAATGCTGCAAGATGTGCGTCTGGGGGCGCTGCGATCATCATTAAGAAGGGAATTCAACACCAAGAATTAGTATCCAAGTCTTATGCATCATTATCAATGACGTCTCCTGTGGTGAAGTGAAGTTCGTGGCGCTCTACAATTCACCTAAACATTATCTTGCCATTTGTGAGCTTGATGAACTCTTCAGTGGTGACACTCCAGTCGTCCGGGCTGGTGACCTAAATGCCAAACATCCAAGCTGGAAATCCAGAACACAGAATTACAACGGCATGATTCTCTATAGGTACATACAAGGTAGAAATGATATCATCGCTGCTGGACCTGTGGAGGACACCTACTACTGCGACCACTCCCCTAGTAGTGACGTTTTGGACATCTCACTATTGAAGGGATCTTCAAACCGTACAATATCTTCACGATTGATTACCTTTCTTCTGACCACAAGCCTGTGGCGTTGAACTTTGACAATGATGACATAAATTTCCGAGAAGAACTCGTACATCATCAAGACTGGAAGCTCTATAAATATATTCTTAAGGACTATGGCTACCATCCCGACGTTGCTTACTGTACAGAGGACATCGATCAACTTGTTGATGACATCACCAGATGTATTAACAGTGCCATAGAAGCTAGTAAGTAATTATCAGAGAATAAACCTTCTCATCGAATCCAACTCACTCCTGGAATCCTACGCCTAATTGCTGAAAGGAACAGGACCCGCAGACTATGGCAACGCTATCGTGAACCTTGGCTGAAAACCAAGTACAACATGTTAGTGCGAAGAGTTCAAGAGGACATAAAAGAGCTTCGCGACGCTAGATGGAATGAAAAACTCAAAAGCTTGTCGGCTCGCGACAATTCCATTTGGAGTATGGTCAGAATTTTACAGAAGAAGAAGAATGTTACGCTTCCTCCACTCCGTACACCACACGGTGACTATGTGCAAACTGGTCAGGACAAGGCCCAAGTTGTTGCAGATTCACTGGAAATGCAGTTTGTTACTCCTACCTACGATAAGCCCGAGAGCCAAATCATGTCTCAGCGTGTGGAAGATGGTATTGTTAACTTTGATGAAGTCCCACAGCATTTAACGAAGAACAGTATCGAGGCTGGAAATGTCGCCACCATCATAAGTAAACTGAAAAAGAAGAAGGCTCCAGAAAGAGACAAGGTGAGTAATAACGCCCTTATAAATCTCCCGAAGATCTTTATTGACTATCTCACTAATATCATTAACGTCTGCTGGAAACTTTCTTACTTCCCTGTTGCTTGGAAGCAATCTATTGTGTTGAGTATCCCCAAGCAGGGGCAAAATCCTGCAATTCCGGCGAATTACCGACCTATTAGCCTGCTACGCACGATGTCCAAAGTGTTGGAGAAAACGATTCTGGTCAGATTCCAAGACCACTGTCTAGCAAATGACCTTTTTCGGGAAGAGCAGTTTGGCTTTCGTGCTGCTTACTCTTGTCCGATGCAGATATGGAGGCTCGTTAAAGACCTGAGCACCCCCATGAACCTTTCCAGATACTGTGGGGGGGGGGGGGTATTTCTCGATGTGAGTAAAGTATTTGACCATGTGTGGCATGAGGGCCTTGTCTACAAAATTATCAGAGACGGGTTCCTGCCGATTTGGTTTTATTGGTGAAATCCTTTCTTTATGGCAGATCCTATCAGGCCAAAGTTGGAGAAAATCTTTCCACGCCCCGTGTTGTAAAGGCCCGTGTCCCTCAGGGTTCTGTCCTCGGGCCTGTGCTATTTAATTACTTTGTGCATGATTTCCCGAAACCCGATGATTTTAATCTGTATTTTTATGCGGATGATACTGCCATTATGACATGGGCACACAAGCCGGGTCACGTTATGACTCGGCTGCAGTGTATTAAAAGGGAGCGAGAAGAGAGGCAAAATGCGCCAGGATCTATGAGACAGAAAGTTAACAAAAAAGAGGAACTGGACCGGAAATATAAGCCAAGGGTATTCTACGGAAAGGGTTATGAGAAATACGACAATAATCAAGGAGGGTTTCTTAATAAGAGAGAAAGAAAGAAATCCCCAGTCCTAGTAAATTGGTACCAGGCACTAAAGATAGAGAAAAGTGGGGGAGCGTCACAATCCCCAGTTCTTGTGAATGGGCCCCAGTGATTGTGTCACAATATTTGGGAGGAATGAAAAGGAAATCCAACCAAATCCCAGTTCGAGTAGGAGGGGGCAAGCATAGAAAAGATAAAGAGAGCAGACGACGGAAGAGAAACAAGGTCCGAAAGGCAGAGCGTCAGATGCTAAGGAAAAAAGGCAGAAGAGATTTAGTGAGAGAAGTCTGAAAGCTAGAGCCTCGGATGTTAGGAAAGAAAGGCAGAAAAAGCTCAGAGAGAGAAAGGAGATTGGCGAGGTAACAGTGGTTAGAAGAGAGGCTGGTGACTTTCGGTAAAAATCATGAAGAATTGGCAATAAGTCTGCACGAAACTGTAAATCCACCCATTTGGAACGTGGAAGGAGCCAATAGGAAAGCGACATTGAGAGAGAGAGAAGGCGACTTGGGAAGTAAGAGAGTGAGAGAAAAGGAGAGTAAGTGGAGATTTCGATGAAGAAAGACGAAAAACGAGAGTGCAGTTGTTTTGGCTGTTTTCCCGGGAACTCGGAGATAAGAGAGGCTTCTAGGCGGGCACGCGTGCAGCAGGTAAGGCGTTTCGTTGATTATCAAGAGCATATAGCCGTGAGTAGACGTCGCTGCCGCTTCCCGAGGACCACAGGGGGAAGGACAGTCAATAACACGACTGGAATTGCACGATAACGTTTTGCCATACGAAAAGGGTGGCGCTACACCCGTACGAGATTTCGTTCACGGAAGTTTGGGGCCGGCGGGCGATGATACGTCATTAGGCTGGAGTGCCAAATGGCCAACGTCCTCAGCTACTACGGAGGCGGAAAATAATATTGTTTCGGGAAAGAAGCCGGAGGAGTTGGAGAACGGACAGGAGAGCGATAATACGGCGTTAGGCCTAAATACGAAGCTTCCTATGCTCTCATTAGTTGAGAAGCTAAGCATAAAAGAAAACTGTATGAAGCTCCCCGTGCATGGTTAGCTGTATTGTGACGCGTCGTTTGCACCAAGCAAGAAGGCATCGAATAACGAGCAGCAAGTTGTTCCTGTAGACGAAGGCTGTGTTTCGAGAAAGCACGAGTGGAGAAGAAGAAGCAGCTGGCAGCAAAGACCTGCTTTTCCTTCCTGTGCTGGAGCAGGAGGAATCTTTATCGAAAAGAGGTAGCAACGTAAGCGCGCAAATCATCGGTGATAATTGCGTAGCGCGTTGCGAAGCTCTGAAATTAACTTTTGATAGTGAGTTAACTTTTAATAGTGGGCTCATAGGGGTTTTATGTT
>JAHWFO010012816.1:0-16428 GCA_023313115.1 Rhysida immarginata | reverse complement strand
AAAATTCAGGGAAATTGCAGGGTCAAGGTCAGAGTTCCTCGGCATGTAGAAAGGAGGATTCGGTTACTGGATTTTCTATCGAAGGGTCTAAAATTCGCTTTAAACAACAAAAGTCAGGACATTCAACAACTAGTTTGTAATATTGAAGGGGGAATAAAGTACTTACCCAACGCCCATAAAAATACTATAAGAGAACAATGTAAAAAAGTATTAGCTAAAAATTGGGACAATTACGAACCAGGGATTAATGAAAAGAAGTCCAGGGAAATTATTAAGTCTTTGAACAGCAAAGATTGCCTTTATCTTAAAAGTGATAAAGGTAATAATACTGTTCTTTTAAGTAAAGACGATTATTATACAAGGGTTGACAACCTAGTTGCAGAAGGTCCTTTTGAAGTTTTCCAGAAATTCTCCTTATCTAAATTAATTACAGAAGTTAAAGAGGGGGTTAAAAACAGTCCTAATTTAATTCCTTCCAACATCGCCAAAGGATTAATTATTAGTAATCCCGTTGTGCCAAGATTGTATGCCTTGCCCAAGACTCACAAACCTGGCAACAAGATGAGACCAATCGTCTCAAACATCGATTCTCCGACTTACCGGGTCTCTAAGTTTTTAGCCCAATTTCTAAAAACTTTGAAATTATCGGAATTCGATAGTACAGTTATCAATAGTGTAGATTTAATTAGTAAAATTAAAAATAAGATCTTAAAAGAAGGGGAAATACTTGTGTCATTCGACATTATCTCTTTATTCCCCAGTATCCCTATTCCAGAAACCATTAAATTTCTGAAAAAGATTTTGGAGATGAATCAGATTCCCAAAAATATTAGGAAGGAATGCGAAAATTTAGTTAATTTATGCGTTAACAACAACATCTTTAGTTATAAAAATAAAGTCTACAAAATGGTTGGGGGCACTCCGATGGGATCTTGTTTAAGCCCTATCTTGGCGGAAATTTTCCTTAAAAGTTTTGAGGACATTTTAAAATCTTCTGATTTCTACTTTCCGGACACTTGGTACAGGTATGTAGATGACGTATTCACGATTTTTGATACCACGAAATGTGACATTGGTTCGTTTGTCCAACACATCAATGGTTTCTTTCCGTCAATACAATTCACGGTTGAGACTGAAAACGATCAGTGCCTTCCGTTCTTAGACATTAAGATTTCTAGGTTTAAAGAGTCGCTATCATTTGATGTGTATAGAAAACCTACAAACAGTCTAAACTATATACCTAATGATTCCAGTCATCCCTGGAACCAAAAACTTTCAGCTTTTATCTATATGATAGATAGAGCTTTGAATATTCCATTGAGCCCGTCCAAATTTAAAAAAGAAATAGCCATTATTCAAAACACGGCCAACAAAAACGGATACAGTTCCAAGCTTATTTTGGATTTAGTTAGAAAAAGAAGGTTTAAAAAGTTCTTAACAGGAATCACTACTTTTAAAAGGAACAAAGATAACGGAAAAGTCATTTCCTTGCCCTATAACAAGGCTCTTATAAGCGGAATAAGTTCGATACTTAAGCCCTTTAATGTCTCTCTCGCTTTCAGCAATCCAGGTCAAATGAAACAACTGCTGGGCAACCCTAAGGACCAGATCCCACCACTACAAAAATCAGGCATCTACCAGGCTCATTGCAACCAATGCCCTATGATGTACAAAGGGCAGACGTTCCGAAGCATTGAAACAAGATTCAAGGAGCATTTAAACCACACAAGATTTGGCAGAAGCAACCAGTCAGCCATCGCGAAGCATTCCCTGGACACGGGCCACGAATTCAGTGTGAAATTAATAAAATCGGTCAATAAAAAATACTTGTTAGATTCTTACGAAAGCTTAGCTATAAATAAAACGGATAAGGAGCTACTGTTAAATTCGGACAGGGGCCCCATTGGTGAATCTAGTTTGATCCAATGGGTGGCCCAGTTACCAAAACGGTGATTACGTTTTCGGGGGGTTTTGTTCCTATTGGTCTCTGTTCACTATATATACCTTGCTAATTCAATAAACAAGTCAGTTCTCTCAAGAATCTCTTGAGGTTCTCCTTGTCTGCTGAAGATGAAAGCATAGCTTTCGAAAGACGTTTACAGGTTGTATTGTTTTTTTCATTATTTTTGTTTTATTTCTTGTTTAACGCCTTTTTTAGTTGTGGTTAAAGAGTGTTGTGCTTTTAAACTGGTCTTTAGATTGATCGACATGAAAAAAGATAGATCGTAGATCGGAAAATCGATCCATCGCAGGGCTGAATGCCAAAGGAAATACAGTGAGGTAGGCAAGAAGCCTGACCACCCAAGAGGTCCTCTACATAATGCAAAACAAAATGAGATTAACGATTGTCAAACGAGAAACAACGAAGCAAAACAAAGCAGCACAGAACGTGAACCAACCAAACAGCGAGGTAAAGAAACAAAGCATCACATCTTCCAGTAATCTGGGAAGGAAACGTTGTCAATGTCTTCGAAATTGACATCCAGAACGTGTCTAGGCTTTCGGTACTTTGTATGCCACTTTATCTCCATCGAGCGCCCCAGGATCCCAGTCACCAAGTCAATGTCATGATTCTCTATCTTCTGGATCATATTTTTGAGTAGGTCCTGGATATACTTCCCAATATGAGTCATGTTGAAGCCACCATGGATTGACTGGTTTTTCGCGGTTCTTCTATCCAGTTGGGCAATAGTCCTCAGAGTAACGTTCTGAAATGATTGGAGTTCCTTCCATCTACTGCTGCAGATAGTTGCCCACGCTGCAGGGTTGCCAACTTGGGGGGATTCCCCCTAGATTTAGGGGAAATAAAAATTTTAAGGGGGATAAATGGGGGAAAAAATTTTGGGGTAAGAGTTGGAAATATTAGCTTAAATTAAAACAATGACATTTGAATTTTTCACCGTCGGTTGTCGATTCGATAGTCGTGTGACATGCGTCAATTACTAGAAATTGTAATTTGTTCGAATCAAGCCCCCTCCAGGTGGCCAGGAGATCCCACACATCATGTGGAGAAACAGCGACGATATGAGTGTTTCCCCACTGCGGACTACAGGTGGCGCCACGGTCAGAACAGGCCAATCACCTATTAGAGGCTTGGCAATGCAATTAGGCTTTTCTCCTGCAGAAATTTCCAAAATTGAGATCCAGTAGCTAATTTAAACAATAAACAGTGTGCAAATGTAGATATTGCAGAAAAGTTTTGGGCTGAAGTAAATAAAGATGTGGATTAAGCAGACCACCAAAGATTCAGTAAATTGACTAAGTTAGCTATGAAAGCCTTGTATTTACCAATCAGCAATCTGCTGTAGAAAGAGCGTTTTCAGAATATGGCTTGGTAAAAACAAAGATAAAGAAACAAAGTTTCACTTGAAGTTGTTCAATCAGTGATGAGCAGACAAGCTAAGGTTGTTAAGGCAAATCCAAAGCCTGCAATAAAATATTATGGGCAATGTTCCTTATGGTTGAGACAGCGGCCTAAAATACAATTAATCACCTGATTCCTAGTGCTATAATTAAGTTCATTCCAAACAGAAATAACATTATATGGGAAAAAGGCTTCACGAAACTTAGAAACTACCATGGTAGGCGTGATTTTATATTTCTGCGTCTTCCTCGTTTTCGCAGCATCATCTAACCAAGCTCTAACAAAATGCATGGGATGATCGTTTTCAGTGTACGATCACAAACTGAATGCCATGGAAGCTGACTGTTTAGAAAATGTACTGGAAACACTCAATGTTTAAGCTTAAATTGTCTTGTATTTTTTCATATAAATAAAATGAAATTTAAAAATACTATATTTTTTTATTTTGGAATTTGGGGGGATATTTAGGGGTTTTTCAAAAATTCTGGTGGAATTTGGGGGGATGGGTGACGATACCTGAGGGGAGGATGAGGAAAAAAGTTGGCAACCCTGCCACACAGCAGGATATTCCTAACGATTGTCTTGTAAAGTTTATTCTCAATGCTGATGGTGCTGTTACGTCCCAGTAGGGCTAAGAGGCTGTATTTAGCCTTTGTCGCTTTGTTCAGACGAACGTTACGTGACGATTCCAAGAGAGCCTTGAGTCTATGACGATACCAAGGTACTTGTAATTATCAACCCAGTCGAGTTTCCTGTTGAATAAGACGAGAGAATCCGGAGGACCCTTGAATTTTTTGTTAGAGTTCATTGCTTTGCATTCCGCTACGTTCAGGTTAAGTCTCCAGCAGTTAAACAATCTTTCAAAACTCTTCAAGGCATTTTGTAGTTTAGTGATAACGAGGGATGGCTGGCGCGCCCAAGTAATAATGGCAGTGTCATCTGCGTAAAAGTACAATTTGCGTTTTTGGGGCTTCGAAAAGTCATGCACAAAATAGTTATAGAGGATAGGCCCTAGTACAGAGCCTGTGGAACGCCAGCCTTTACTGTGCGGGGAGAGGATTCTCGCCAACCTTAGCCTGGTAGCATGATGATAGGCCTGTAGCTTACGGGCACAGCTGGGTTTTGCCCCTGTTTGGGGATACTGAGCACAGTGGATTGCTTCCAGAGCGCCGAGAAGTAAGAAAACTTCCAGCAATCATTAATTAAAGACGTGATATCTTCAATAATGTTCCTCGGGAGATTCTTTAAGGTAATATTTCCTACCTTGTCTTTTCCAGGAGCCTTCTTCTTTTACAGTCTCCATATGATAGGCTTCTGGTGTTAGGTAGAATACTCATATACGAGGTGTGTTTAAAAAGTTCGGTGAATGGTGTCATAACTGGACGGCAACTTGGCGCATGGTTCTTCAGAGACTTGGGGAGAATCGATACACAGCATGCAATGCATGTGACTGGCAGTGTAAACAGACTGCAACCAACTGAACGTAGTCAGTGTGAGACGAAGTGTCACAGCGCGATGGAGCAACGTGTAAACATCAGTGGTGGGCGATATGTAAAAAAAAAAAAAAATCGATGTTTTCAAAAACCATCGTCGATGCATCGATGTCAATATCACCAAAAAATTACACTGTAGTTAGTACAAAAGAAAAAGTACTTAAATATCAATAAAATATACAATGGTTTATTTTATTTCTACAAGTTTTTGTTTAAATATAGTAACATATCAATATGTTTTGTTTTGATGTGGTTTCGTTTGGCCGAAATGAAGGTCCGTGCCATTAAAAGCATGATGTTCGGCTGGAATGGATGTCGCAGGGCTTCTGCGGATTTGACCCACGATCAAACATTCATTAACTCTTGCGGTTGTTTTCACAGTTGGAATGACTTTTGATATAGAAACAAATGCTTCGGAGGAAATTCTGCATGATGGTGTTCAGTATAGTGGTAGTAATCCAACACAAACACTGTTCACCACTTCTCTCTCCAACACAAGTCACAAATAGTACTAACTATGCGAACCAGGGATGCCAGATTTTTTTCAGCAAAAATACCAAATGCCGGTCGAAAATATACTAGATGTCTACTTCCAAAATACTAAAACCCTACTAAATTTTTCAGATAATTTTTTTTATTGAAATACATTGTTAGGACTACATTAGGTTAATTACATACAATTTTTAGTTTTTGTACAAACTCTCCGAACATATCTGACATAGGGATGAAGTTAGGACATTCGCCTGTTTCCGATACACCTTTGTTTTACGTGCAAGGCAGACGACACCACAGTGTTACTAAACGATTTCTTAGTTTGGTTTTCGTCAAATTTACTTGTGAAAATATTCTTTCACATGCTGCATTAGACAACGGCAATAACACAATAACCCTTTGGCAAAATTTGCAATATTTACATATTTTGGCAATTTCCCCACCTTCCCCCAAAATTCATCCACAGTTGGAATACATTTGTTATTGCTTGATAACAATTCATTCACTTCTAAATCGAGTTTAAGCGACCTGTATTCATCATCAACTAGTTGAAAGACACATTCCCTAAATTAAACTTTTATTATTAAACATCGATGTTTGTCCGATATTTTGCAAACATCGAAAGCAATGTCGATACTAGTAAACCCATCACTAGTAAACAACAACATTCCGTGTATATCCGTTGCAGTCTTCCCCAATTTGTAGCAGAACTTTATGTTTATTGCGCTGTGACACTTTCTCTCACACTGAAGACGTTCAACTGGTCGCAGTCTGTTTAGACTGCCAGTCACATGCATTGCATGATGCTGTGTATCGATTCTCCCCAAGTCTCTGAAGAACCATGCGCAAGCACATGCGCCAAGTTGCCGTTCAGATATGACACCATTCACCGAACTTTAGACATACCATGTATACCTATTGTTAGTTAGAATTGCTCCAAGGCCAACGTGAGGCCTGGTTATTCGTTGGTGTGACGTCAGTGGAAACTTCCACCCCCCCCCCCATATTCAATGATGACGTAATACATGGGCGAGCCGTTGTTCTCTTTAATATGGACAAGAGGTTGTGTTTTCTTCTGATCAAATATCAGAGCTTGTTCGCGGAATTTTCCCTTCCCTTTTCTGTTTGTAATTATATGTTTGAAGAGTTTCTTCAGTTATATTATTATCTTCTATTTGAGTAAGTATACTTTTTACTATTATGAGTATTACCAAACAAGGAGTCAAAATACCGGAATGTCAGGCTCAAACCCGAACAAGTGGCAACACTGCCCATGGATCCAATGAAATTTCGCCCATGGGCTCAATATTTAGCCGCCCAGGGACCCGGACTTCTTTGGTCCTTGCCTAAATTCGGCCCTTCTTATAGTGCCGCTGCGTGCGGGTGTGGAGGTTGTGCATCGCACAAAGGCATCCTCATCGAGGAGAGGCTTTATGCCTCCACGATAATAAATTGAATCTTTTATACCACAATCTAAAATAAACAAAAACAAACGAGATAAAATTTTAAAAAAAAAAAGTCAAAGAAGTTATCTGGAGCTCAAACCATTGATTGCGGGGCGTAAAAAACATTGATAGGCGCATTGATTGTGTTGTAGTGCAAATTAAATTCCGCTTCGTACTGTAGACGATCCATTGCCGACTCGATGATTAATTCCTGTATTATTCATCGAGGTCGGAGTGAGACGACCCATTTCCGTACCCTATACGCCTTTCAGAGTAAAATTAAGTTCTGGCTGCAATGGTCCTTGATCACCAGCACTGGAATTACCGCCGACTGAGAGACGTGTCATGCTGACGAATATAAAAATAGAAAACTAATAAATTAATTTTAACAAACACGGAATAATTTCACTTTGCTAAGTATAAACATAGAACGAACGAAAAAAAGTTAATCGCATTTTATTGATGACTAAGAGGTATTTTTATTTTCGTTCTATGGTTCTTTGTTTATCCAGTTTTTTCTTATTTTTTCTGGTAAATATAAACATACAATATCAAAATTGTCTCTTTTAAATTATAAAAAGCTAATATCAGAAATAAAATTTATTTTTTTAATATTCAAGGCCGACCCAAGAAAAAGTGGTGCCTGGTGCGAAGTACTCGTGCGGAGCCTATTTTCAAAAAATTTGCGCTGAGCCCTCAATTGCGCGGGGGCTTTGCTGATTGAGCCCTCCATATGCAACTACACCGTTTGCACCGCCCTGTTAATACAGAGTGGGGTAGGAACAATTAGACAATTAATAACTTAAAAATGAACATTTTAATTGAAAAGTAAATAATAGCTAGGTAAACAACTGTAAAAAAAAAAATAAAACATGGAAAAGCGTTTCGTTTTCAAGTAACTTTTTGAAGATAACATCACTCAGGTGAGCAGAACGATGAGGACTATCCTGTAAAGCTTGTGCCGCTCTGCTATATTTTCCGGTGTGCGTACAATTTGACAAGGGATGCACTAGACCTGAATTGTGTGACTCAATTCAATATTGTTTGGCTTGTCGGAACCTATCCATTCCTTCCAATGTCAAAATGTCGACGAAAAATTCGCTGCGTTACAGTATCGGAATTTTTGTTTTTGAACATGAATGCTTCCACAGCAAAATCTCGATGCTCTTCCGACCAATGCTGACTGAATACTAAAGGCTGCTTTTCTCATCTGGAACCTACAAAGATGTGAGGGTGGCGCCAAATTTAAATCGTCTAAAATTTTAATTGTTTCTGCCCCACACTGTATATTAAAATTCATTATCGATATTGTAGTTTTAAATTTAATTAAAAATAAATAAATCTGCTGTTATTATACAGTAATTAATTTATTATTTTTCCTTTTTGCATTTTCGTTGAGGTTATTGTATATTTTAAATTAAATATTCAGTCCACCCTCAACGTATTAATGATTTTAATTCATTAATATAAAAAATTCGCAGAAAATTCGTGCGAGGACGACCAGTGCTTTTCGTTTGCATATGCAACCATCAGGAATAGATGAAATATTCTTGCAACCATCTTCTACGAATTTTTATATCCTGCTCGTAAATTTGCCTATGACAAGGCGGCAATTTGTTCAACCGACGGCGGAATTCATATGAACAACGGATTTCCACTTCGAAAATTGCATCATACAAAAAGGCTTCTCTTATGGCATCTCCATTTTCATATAAATAGAGTCTGTGGATATAAGAATTACACTGAGCAGGAATTGAATTAGAGATACGTCTCTAGCATCGTGTACTACCACCTTTCATCCTGATTACGGCGGCGATTCGTGTCGGCATGGATTCGACAAGACACCAGAAGTATCGGGAAGCCATACGAACCCACGACCCCTGAACAAACTCATACAGTTCACGACAATTTGATAGGGAGGAGTCTGAGGTTCGAACAACTCTCTCGATGGCATTTCAGATGTGCTCGGTGGGATTGAGGTAAGGTGATCTAGCTGGTCAGGGAAGTGAGGTCATGTCTGTGGAGTGTTCTTCCAAACATCAGGATATAATTCGAGAGCGATGGCACGATGTACTGTCTTGTTGCAGGGAGAAGTGTCCACCGGGATGTTGAAAACGGGAGCACATGATCGTCAAGGATATCCCAGTAACGTTCACCTGTGAGGGGTCCCATTTCAATCACATGTACGAGGGGTCCCATTTCAGTCCACGTAAACACTCCCCAAACGAGAATGCCACCTCTACCAGCTTGAAGAGTTCCCTGCCTCATGTAGTTTGTGCCGTACTCGTACCCTACCATCGGCATGTACCAACATGAATCTCGACACAACAGTCCAGGTAAATTTTTTCCACATGTTTGTGGTCCAGTGGCGATGTTCCCGTGCCCATGCTACTCGTTGAGTCCTGTGATGTGCAATCAGCAAAGGTACCCGCGTGAGATGATGACTTCTGTACCCCATATCAAGGAGATGGTTTCGGATGGTGTGGCTGCTTATACGTTTCTGTATACCAGCGTTAAATTGCCGAGTGATTTGTTATACTGTTGCCCGTCTATGCGCCATTACGATGCGAGCAAGCTGACGACGATCCCACTCAACCACATGATGTTGTCCACGGTAGTTGGCTCTTGCAGCGATGGTTTTACCATAACCGCACACACGTGACACAGCGGCTGCACGATTTCCGAGATGGAGTGACCCATTCGTTGGGTCCCGACAGTTTGCCCGCGATCAAATGCGCTTAGGTCTTTCGTCTTACCCATTCTGCGTCCGATTACACTGGTCAACAAATTTTTACAAAAGTCAAGTTACCAAAATAAACTGAGTCATTTTTTTTATCAATCTTTATGTGCTGAACACGAATATGACTGCCAGAATGCAAAATTGACTCTATATTTTTTTGTAATCTGCAAAAACAATTGTTTACATAACGAAATACATGTACATGGCAATAGAAATAGCTGATCAGGAGCATCTCTGAGGGGTATCCAGCAGTAGTCAGTACACCATTTTTTCTGGTATCTTTGTTCCATTGATGCGATATCTTGATGAAAACGTTCACCATGTTCATCACTAACCATACCACAGTTGCCAGGGAAGAAATCCAGATGGGAATGAAGGAAGTGAATCTTTAGGGACATATTGCAGCGAAGTTTCAGATACTGCATCAGCAGGTCTTCTATGAGTTCCTTGTAGTTTACTGTCCTAACATTCCTGAGAAAGTTGGTAGAAACTAGGCGAAAAGCATTCCATGATTTTTTCGCATCACCATGCAAGAAGTTGTTGAACATCTTTGAAAAGCTCTTGAATCTGAGGACCCAGAAAAACTCCCTCCTTTGTTTCGCTGAGTCGAGGAAATTTTTCATGCAGGTATCGGAAAGTTAGCGAAGTCCGATCCATGGCTTTTACGAAGTTCTTCATCAACCCTAGTTTAATGTGCAGGGGTGGTAGTAGGATTTTTTGAGTTTTGACTAGAGCTTGGTGCTGAATGTTCTTCTCTCTCACTGCTACATTTTGTCTGCAAGTCCATTGCATCCACAAGTATTGCAATTCCCGTGCTCGACTAGAAAATGAACTCTAGGAAATATCTTCAAAACGAGAGCCAATAAAATTTTTTAATGGTTTTATTCGTATTTAGCACACCAAAATACTACAGAAAAAATTTTTTAAGTCGGTAACAATTTCATTGTTGATCAGTGTTATTACTGATCATTAGATTGTCGGATCCCTGATTACGTCATTCCGTTTCCGTTGTCAGAGCCGCCCACAACGCCACATTTGCATAACGCCAGCTGTCTCTAATTCAATTGCTCTTCAGTGTATATCCAGACCCATACTACTTAAGGAAGGTGAGTCCAGAAATTATAAAGCCAAACACATTACTCATAAAAAACAACGATACACTAAACACATGATGTTGCGCGTTTAATTAAATGAAAAGTAATGTCTAATAATCACCCTGACAAAATATAAACAAAATTCGAACAACTGCTAAATGATAAACAATAAAAAAAAACAAAATCAGACCATTTCACATGTCCAATAAATATACAGCCACTTACCTTTATCCTTTAATTGACTTTCCCTATCTTGTTAATTTTAATCTTTCACATTTGCATACATATCCATGAAGCATACGAATTGAAAAAAGTAAAGGTAACAAGTTACAACTATTCAGGCTGCGCTGCTGCATTGAAAGTCAAATATGCCGCGAGGAACCCGATTAAGTGACATGAAAAAGGGGAGCATTATTGGTCTGCATGAATCTGGACAATCTGCAAGACGTTCACACTCGATGATGGAAAACTACATAAGGTTAAGAGAAAATTATGACTAAAAGAAGTCAACTGAACGACCTGAAAAACTAACCGTCCGCCAAAAAAAGAGCAATAATTCGAGAAGTAAACCAAAATTCAGCATCTCTACGTACTCTTGCATCAACAGATGGCATTTCTGTATGTAAATCCACAATTGCAGCTGTTATTCTTAAGAGTAATATGCTCCAGTAGAGAAAGTCGCACCCTGTTCTAAAAAACTATCATAAAGAAAAATTGCATGGACGAAAAATGCAAAAGAAAATCAATTGCAATGGACGAAAAATGGAAGAATATGATCTAGAGCAACGAAAAGAAAATCAATTTTGACGGTCCAACGAAAAAAATGTCTATGGTGTTGGGAGCTTTCGGATGGGGCTGTATCTTGAATATTGCCTTCATTAGTAGATTATTTGCTCGATTCTACAAAAAAAATGGGAGGACCCCACCGCCTATTCCAGCAAGACAATGCTCCCGTACATAACACTAAAAGCACATGGGAGTGGTTTCTCAACAACGGTGTTCCTGCCATTGACTGGCCTGCATTATCTCCAGATTTAAACCCAATGAAAATGTTTGGGGATGCTTGTCACACTTTGTGTTTTCCAGTGGAACGCAATATTCAACAACACAAGATTTGAAGACTGCCATAGTAGAAGCATGGGAAGGACGTAATGTGACTTATCTCCAAAACCTCGTTAAAATTTTGCCAGGGTGCGTCTTTAAAATCATAAAAAAACACGGAAACTTCACTGGATATTAAACCACAATAAACATAGTGGCTGTATATTTATTGGACATGTGAAATGGCCAGATCGTGTTTTTTCGTTATTTATTAATTAGCAGTTGTTCAAATTTTGTTTGTTTTTTGTCTAATTGATCATTAGACATTATTATTCATTTAAATAAATGCGCAATATCTTGTTTATTATATCTTTGTATTTTATGAGTAATGTGCTTGGCTTTATAATTTCTGGACGCGCCTTATATCCACGAACTCTGCCTATAAGCAAGAAATGTCGCCGCTGTGGAACACGGAATAGAACTTCAAGGCGAGCTTTTGAGACATTGAACTTTCCTTTATCCATTTATGCACGGAATGCTTTTCTCGTTTTCACATTTTGTTTGAAAAAAATATTTGAAATTTCCTCCATCTTTTTTGAATAACCTTGTACTTAATGTATAATTACACGGAAATTTAAAATTCCTAGATTTGTTTTTTCTTCTTTCAGAATTAAAGCGTTTTATTTTATAGTACAAGTCCACTCACTAGTGAGTAAATAAATGAATAAATGTGTAAGTGAAGTACAGAGTCCCGCTAAAAATGTATACACATTTCAGGAAAAGAAAAACTTTATTCAGACATAACGAGATGAATACAAGTCACCTTAACATGCGACTTGTACAATTACAATAAGTGCTTTAAAGGGTTGACATTAGCTTCCAGACACGAATTAGTATATCGAACTGCTGCTTGGGCAACATTGGCCAACTTGGACAGGCCAGGTGTCCAATGGAACTGCTGCACATGACTTTCCAATTTTTTCCCGAAGTGTCGCCTGTGTAGCCGGTGTTCTGAGATACGCAACATTCTTTAGGATCCCTCACAGATAAAAGTCTACCGATGTTAAATCAGGAGAACATGGGGGGGAACTCGTTTTATCCAGTGGCCTTACAAATTCTTATTCAGGTAAGCTCTGGCATGTCTTACTAATCGTGTGGTGATGCGCGTCTTGTTGAAGACAGATTCACCATTTTTATCAAGTCCATGTATAGCAGATAAAATTTCCATAGATGGCATCTGTTAAAACGTCTGTGTATTTTTATCGGACTCTGTACGTATGCAAATTTTCCGTTAAAAATTTTTCTAAAAGCGAAAGCGATGCTGGAGATGACAAAAGTAAAGGAGGAAGCGATGCTGGAGATAACAGACGTAAAAGAGGAAGCAAAACTTGATTGATTTAATTATATACGAGTAGGAGTTGTAATAATGTATAATTAATTTAAAAATGCGAACTCCATTTTAATTAAAAGAAATGGAGAACTTTCATCATAGCTCTTCTTCTCCTGTTACTGTGTTTCTTCCTGTGTTTTTACTTGTAACATTTCTCCACAAGACCTTCTTTTCATTTGTGTTTCGTCTGTTTCAACCAGATCTACATAAGCACCACAAAACCTTCGTTTCATCTGTATTTCGTCAACTTCTTTATTTGTATTTCTCCACATCGGGAGACCTTTATTTATCAATTGTTTTTATTATTTATTTTTATTTATATTTCTTTTAATTAAAATGGAGTTTCACATTTTTTAATTAATTATACTTGATTGATTTAATTATCTTTATTTGTTTGCTCACTCGATATATGCTATACCATTAAATATTAAAGATACCTCGGTTTCTGCAAATTACAATGCAGTATATACAATAAATGCTAATTGAATCAGCCGTTATAATTTTTGAGTAAAAAAATTCCAAGGATTCAGAAACATATTTTGGAGGCGCACAACATGGGCTAATGAATGAATCGATTATAATATTTAGTGGATAAAGCATTGTATTCGTGGACTATAGATAAAATTTGCCGATTATATCAAAAGATCCTGTAAGATATTGTGTTAAATTCACTTTAAAAAATCGCATTTATGGCAACATGAGAAATTAAGAAAACTAAAAATTAATCATCGGTCATCAAGTGACACTGAAAATAGAATTAGAGTACCGTTTTTTTGACTCGAAGAAGGAACAATAAGAAGGAAAAAACGAAAAAGTTATTGAACTTCCTGAATCAAGTTGTTTTCGAGATTAAATAATGAGATTAAAGATGATAATCAATTAAAAAGTGGACAATACTGGCAATACTGGTCATCAAAAACAAAAAAAACTCACTATCAAATGATTTTTAGTAGAGAGTCCTGTAATAATTAAGATGCAAAAATCTTGATTCATTATCAGAGACAGAAGACCACAATTGAAGCATCCCCTAGAAAAGGGATCTAAGCGCCTTAAATTTGTTTTTAAGAAAACAATGAAAAACGGTTATGATAAAAAAATGTTTAATCTTTGAATTCACGTTCCTTTATAAAGCATGTTTTATTT
Source organism: Rhysida immarginata (assembly GCA_023313115.1). Lineage (NCBI taxonomy): Eukaryota > Metazoa > Arthropoda > Chilopoda > Scolopendromorpha > Scolopendridae > Rhysida > Rhysida immarginata. The sequence goes on along the minus strand of JAHWFO010012816.1, from coordinate 2,226 downwards.
CGTTATACAATTTGTTGGTTTTGTATTCCTTTTCCAGGGGGCGTTTCAATTATATTCTATTGAATTCTCATATTTGAGCAGTGTGATACTGTTTGGAATTAAAATCGCTACCTAGTGACACCAGTAATATTACTTCAGAATGGCACGTTTTGGGACCATCTGAAACTCTTTTTAACGCTACACAATTTGTTATACACCAAATATAATAGCCTACATGTCACTATAACTAAACGCAAATATCCGGGAAGACATATCTTAATTCCTTGAATAATATTAATCAATTGTGATTCAATTTTCCTGTTTGAACTTAGAAGACAACAATACTAGTCAGAATTGCCTACGCGATGTCAATCAATAAATCATAAGACTAAACACTGATAATGTTGCAATTTATCTTGAGCAACACATCTTAACCATAGTCTTTGTGGCTATATCACGAGTAAAATCTATTAAAATATTCTAAATGCTAACAGTAAAATTTATATTAAAATATTGTTTATTAACAAACTTTTAAAATGTGAATTAAATATTTAATTTTCTTAAATCTTAATATCTTTAATTATAATTAAATAATTATTTTAACATTTCCATCGCAGTGTATACTGCAATTGATATCCATTTTATATTTAGTAAAACACCGGGAATGCACTGGTAAGTATATTAATAAGTAAAATAAAAAAATACTATCGGTTTTGACAGATGCCTTAAGTGTCAGGGTATCTTTACATAGATTATATTGATGCGCCGCGATTCTTTTCTAATCCAAGATTCTAGATATATCGAGGTAGTCAAGAATTAGCGACAACTAAATTGGCCTATATACCACTTCTATTAAAATCTTAAAAAACTTAAAATTTATTTTGAATTTTTAGTGCGATTCTTATCAATAAAGTGAAATTCATTCTTTGTCCACAGAACCTGAATATTATGCATCCTAAAAATGAGTAAAGAATGCATTAAGAATGTGTTAAAACCTTGAAAACATAATACTCAATTTATTTATTAACTCAGTGTACATCAATATATTGGGGCAAACAGATTGCTTGGAATAAAGGTAAAATATAAATATTTTTAAAAATAAAATTAGGAAGAGATCTTGGCTTAGGGTTCCTCTTTATGGTAAAAGTGATTTAAATCTTAGAAGGATTTTCACTAGGCAAGAATATATTTTTCACAGACGAAATATGATAATACTATTTTACCATTGTTACTCTACTGAATCTGCCTCTAACACTGTCAGTCGCAAAAGTTTAAAGACGCAACTGTTTTGTATAAAAAGAAAATAGCATAAACATTATAATGAAAACTGCGTCTGAAATTAGTTTATTGGCGGTAATTAAAAAAATTTTTATCACAGTTCTCCAAAAAAAAAAAGCAATAATTTAGCTTGAAAATACAATATTTTCATATCAGGCTGTCTGAGAAGACATTTTCACAGTGTGGTGGTGATAACATGAAACAAACTTAAATGCTGCGTCCATTAGCTTTAATCAACTTAAATACACGCTTCGGTATTGAATTAATGAACTCAAACAATACTTACTTACTTACTTTTCAAACCCGCTTATCCGTTAGGGTCGCGGGGGCAGCAACCCTATGGAGGATCTCCAGCGATCGCGATCTTCCGCCATCAGGCGCATGTCCTCCCTGCTAATATCCAAGCAACACAGATTCTCTATGTAGTCTAGCCACCTGGTTCTAGGCCGACCCCTTGGTCTCTTACTTACCGGCTTGGAAAATAACAACTGCCTAGGAAGACTAGTTTGCGGCATCCGTATCACGTGGCCATACCAGCGCAACTGAGATCTCTCAATGCGGAGAAGTAGCGGCTCAACATCTAAAGATTCCCTTATTGTGCTGCTGTACACTCTATCTAGTAGGGTAACACCTGCCACACCTCTCAGAAATCTCAGTTCGGCCGCTTGTACCCGCGATCGCACTCTTTCGGTCATTACCCAAGCCTCATGACCATAGGTGAGAACGGGGACAAAGATAGATTTGGAGACGGAGAGCTTGGCTTTGATACCCAGCTCGCGTTTCGTTACCACGGATGCAATCCCGAGATACTTGAATTTCTCCACCTGTCTCAATGAGGCTCCCCTAACATGGAGAGCGCACTGAGCAGGCTGTCTTGAAAGGACCAGAACCTCGGTTTTAGCCACACTGATCTTCATCCCAGCTTCTTCACATTTGGCTGCAAACCGGTCTAGTGCATGCTGAAGGTTC
>JAHWFO010012814.1:0-13578 GCA_023313115.1 Rhysida immarginata | reverse complement strand
TTTTTTTTTTTTTTTTAAATTTATAGTAAAATTTCAGATTCTTCGTTTGACAATGAACGTTATTATGTTCAGAATTGTTGAATTAGAACAGAAGGTCCTACAGTCTCTCGCACAATTTGCCCAATTTGTAATCTACGAATTCATTTATTAGATACCTTTAGGGAACATGATGCTGTCGATCGAAAATCTTATTTTGTTCGAGTTTCCGAAATGTTTCTACCGTACAAATTACCACGGCATTTGTAATGAAGAGATTTATGCAGCGACCAAAACTGGATATTTCATTACAATGATACGTTGAAGTGAGTAATTGAATAATTTAGAAAATTTAAAAATTCAACAATTAATTAAAAAAAAAAGTGTGTAATTTCACAAAATGACAGGTTTAATAAAAATTCAAAAGAATGAATCAATAATTATTTAAAATGAGCCAATTTTTAGATTTTTATAACAAATTTTAGCCTAGTAGCAATTTTGACATAATTTTGAAAAGATTAATGACAATTTATTTAGGCTATAAATGTCAAAATTAGGCTAAAATTTGTTATAAAATCTAAAAATTGGCTCATTTTAAATAATTATTGATTCATTCTTTTGAATTTTTATTAAACCTGTCTTTTTGTGAAATTTCAATTTTTTTTTTTTTTTTATTTTTTGAATTTTTAAATTTTCTAAATTTTTTAGATATTTCATGTTTTTGGTTTTGCCTTCATGCAAGAACATGTTCGTTGGCATGTGACCTTGCTTAATTTGTTAAATTTTAAAAAAAGATCAGCAAGCCATCCATTGTTAGAATTTTTTTCGAATCCAAGCAACTAGCAGCAAAACTCCAACCACTAAATATAATAATAAAACTGTCAATACACAACCTAGTCTACATCTCCGTGTCTAAATGAGAAGACGATTCGAAATGTAGGCTGACGTTTTATATACATCGGTCACAGAAGAAACCGTCATCAATACACAAATGAATATGTGAAATTATTTTATGCAATCGGTTGTGATGGCTGATGGTTTTGAAAAATTTGTGACGTGTGCGGAGAAGTTAAGACCATTGCTTTTTTCGACTAGATAGGAATGATTTATCAACAAATTATATCTCCATGTAACTAGAATAACAAAATCTATGTCAGATCCTCCCAAATTATCAGTCTTGCAGACATTCGCAGATCATCATATAAAATGATGGCAATTTTATCACTACAACGTGTAATCTCATATTGCCAACGCGACAACAGTTTTTGACAAAAAAAAGCACTTAATGTGAGCCACACACTAAGTTGCTGTTCTTATTTGGTGAGACGTTTGATTTTATAAGGGTCGCCCAAATGAAATGGAACTATCGTGAATGCGCTGTCACTTGAAGAGGCACAATGCTGCGTATGTGCCGAGAAAACGCTTTTGAGGGGTAGGAGGGAAGGCGGTATCGTCGGAACGCTCCAGTTGGTTGTGTGACAGCGTGGAAGGAAGATCACCGACAATCGTTCGGATTATGGATGCCTTCAAACGTATGAGTGCAGTCGTACAATTTTTAACGGCGGAAGACTATAGAGTCCGGGTGAGATTTATCGTCGTATGCAAAATGGGTATGGGACTGACTAGGGAACCTCACGGAGTGATAATAAAATTCCGAACCGAAACTACTATACACCTATATCCGATAATATGTCGATTATAAAAAAATTGTGTCAAGGTTCATATTCAAAGATTTTATTGGTACATGAAATACCCATATTAAATACCCGCATACATGGTGTAGAGGAAATTTCACAACCAGTTAAATTTTCCTTAAACAGTCGAATATTTTTTTGAACGAAAGGTGCTAGAGCCATAAAAGTCAGGTCTATTTATAGGAAAATGGCCATGGCTGATTGAATAAAAGTATTCAGTGTCCCTACTGTAAGCGCTGAGAAATTAGGAAAACTAACTGTTGAACCATAATAGAGAAAAATTTCCAATCGCAAAGTTGTAGGGCGTCACCGATTTAGTAGAAATCCACTCTTTGGATAAAGAAAACAAAAGCATAAAACTCTTAAAACTGGGGAGAAAAGTCCATATAAAACGGGGACAGCATACATTGAAATATTCACGTGTGGAACAACAAACGCACGAAATCGAAGATTGGATAAAATTAAACAAGAAAATGACTAAATGCCACTCCGATCACCCCCCCCCCCCCCGTATTGATTTTTTCTGGTAATTTCTGATAGAAAATTTATTCTTTAAACTCTTTACAATAATGGTAAAAAGAGTAGAAATGATCAGAACATAAGTCGCACTTACACCAAGCATAATGAATTTGTATTTTTGACAAAAACTGCCATCTCTTAAATCTCTATCAAAGCAAAATTTAAGAGCTGACACACAAGTCTGTCCACAGATGAAAGTCGGTCTTTCTTCCAGATAGCCGCTCTTAATTATGAGAAGGCCGCTGTTAATTCGTCAGTTCTCACAAATTGGAGCGCCATCTACTGTTCACTTCATTATAAAAACCACAAGAAACTTTGATACTGTCTTTATTGAATACCAAAAACCATGAGTGGATATCCTTGTTTTTTTTTTTTTTTAATGATTTTTTTTTTTAAACTGTAAAGATACTTTTCGGACATCCTGTACATTCAGATTGTTTCGACTTGCCTATTTTAATGCAATTTAATTGTTACAAATGAAGTTGATAATTTTGATATATAGCATATTCTTCAGCGCTCTGCAATTCTGTCTACGTAGCGAAAATCACCATAAATCTGAGAATCGGAAAGGATTGATTTTGATAGTCATATCTCTACATGAAGGCTATTCATTTCAGTGAAAAATGGAAAACGTCGCTCTTGAGGTCAGGAACTAAATGATTGGATTTTGGACGACTAAGAAAGCTTCACAGTGGCAAAACCCTTGCTTTGGATGGATGTTAAACAGTGTTTTACTCTGAAGTGGTAGGCTTGTCTCGTCAATATCATCTCAGATTTCTTGAGCATTAATGTAGAGCATGCTTTATTGACATAGAAGCACGATACCTGTGATATCGTTGGAGGTGGACTACCTTCCAAGGGTTATTTGAACATTGAATCCCACATTCATCTCACAATTTTCCGATTTATGCCCAGTTTTGGAATATACGTATGGGGTATTTTGGGACAATGAAATCCTCCGTCCGCTCTGAGCCAGTTAATGGTTGCTTGAGAGACGGCTGGTCTGTTCTAGATTTGAATGCATTTCGACACTTTGTCAAACCTAAGATAGAAAGCGTGCATGCTGTTATTGGGTTAAATATGCTTTTCTAATTCAATTATGATATGAATATCTTTAATAGGTCATTGAGGATGTAGTAAAATTGAGACTGCTTTGTAATAAATAGCTTCATCATTGCATTTCTACTGAGTACCCACTGTGTGTCTTGTACTCTGTGAAATTTGAGTGGCACCAAACCTTCAAATAAGAAAGCGATTATGCTTGCTAGATAGTTACATACAAAGGCTAAATAGAACTGGAATGAACGTTTTTTAAAGTTGAGACTGCAGTAATATGTAAACGATGGCAATTACGCTTATCTTGGTTATACCTGTAACATATCTTATTAGGTTAGAGATGTACTGAGCGTATCCAATCTGCCATCCCAACCTAATTATTTCTTTCCCATCCATGTACGAGATGAAGACTTGCAAAATATACTGAATGATTATAATTAAACATTCCCTACTTATCACACCATATACAGGAAACTGTTTATAGTACGGGTACTAAACACGGTAAGAATAATGTCCAGATCATCGGCCATAAGATCTGCATGGTTCATCACTTCATTAATTGTAGGGATACCTGAAAGACCGGGTTTATCAGGGGGACGTTCGCGCATGTGCCAGTCTGAAGAGAAGCATATCAAGAGAGGTGTCAGGCATATCCATGGAGATGCTTCATGCAGTCGTGCAGCATTCTATCCTATTCTAAGTGGGCGCAAAAACAAATTCTATCCTTGTCTAACGGACGTCCACAAAAACCAAGCCGATTGTATGATATCGCAACCCATTAGAATTATTTATTCTTTATTTCTCTTCCTCATATCCTTGACAATGTTTACTTCTTACCGCATTCGATATCTTATAGTCTTGCTCTTCATGCGAAGGTAGGAGGGATCTGGGAAACAATAGCGTTTCCAGTTCTCGTATCTGGAGAACATGTGAAAAGGCAAAAAAATGACCTCATTGAAAAAGAAAATGACTGAAAATAATAATAATTAAAATAAACCAAATCTGAATCTGTTATGGTGGTGTTTGCCAACGAAATACACTCTATACAGGATGCTTTTGAAAAGGATGTCGTGAGATACCTAGCGATGTTCTGCACCTTAAAATAAACACAAGTTTCCTCATACGTTTTGTGGAAATTGCATTTCTTAAAGGAGTAAACAGCTCCTGAAGTTTGGTTAAACTCCGCCCATAACGTAAACAAAAGCGTATGAAAAAAGTAAACACCACCACGTGTTCCATTAATAAGTTTCTGCGAACTACCTGTGAACTAATGTGTTGGCCCTAAACTCAACCATTCTCACAGGAAAGCCAAATTAGGCTAATGGAAGTGACTGCGTGATCGAAAACATACTTCAATTGTGGACAAGTTCGTTTCTGAGCTCTACTAATTACGAATCTTTCAGTGGGCTTTGAGAGTGGTTGAGCTTAGGGCCAACACATTATTAGTGATGCAAGTGATCGTACCGTCCGCCGGGAGATTGTTGCATTTGGTTTTCATGCACGAGCAGCAGTTCACAAGCCAAATATCACAGCCTTCAATGTGATCCGTCGGTTACAGTGGTGCAAGGAACGCCACCACTGGACTCTAGAGCAACGGAAAAACCATCCTATGGAGCGATGAATCCCGCTACCCGTTGGGGCGGTCCGATGGACTTGTGTGGGTTTGGCGAATGCCCGGCGAACGCTACTTACAGGATTGTGTCGTATCCACAGTGAAATTCGGAGGAGATATCATCATGGCCTGGTCCTGTTTTTTGTAGTATGCTCTTGTTTTAGTTCGCGGGACCATGAATGCCGAAGCGTAACAAACAGTTCCGGACAATTCTGCGCTGCCGACATTGTTTTTTGGTAATGGCCCATATTGGTTTCAGCACGACAATGCTCCCTGTCATACAGCACGCGTTATTAATACCTGGTTTGAGGAAATGTGTGTGGGGAAACTTGACTGATCAGCCCAAAGTCCAGACTTCCTTTGGGACGAATTGGAGCGCCGATTAAGAGCAAGGCCATGTCACCCAAAGAACATCAGTGAGCTGTTTGCCAATTGAAGGATGAATTGGTGGAAAGTCCCCCTCGAAGGGTTGCGGATGTCGTTGCGGCGAAAGGGTCCGGTATGGGGTGTCCGGTGACGAATGGCCAGATAGTGTACCTTGCTTCAGTGCAGCCCTGCTACCGGGTGTTTCAAAAATGACCGGTATATTTGAAAAATCAATAAAAACTAAACGGGCAGCGATAGAAATACACCGTGTGTTGCAATATGCTTGGGACAACAGTAAATTTTCAGGCAGACAAACTTTCGAAATTACAAACTGTGTATTTCTATCGCTGCCCGTTTAGTTTTTATTGATCTTTCAAATATACCGGTTATTTTTGAAACACCCGGTATATTCACCCAAAACACACCAAGAGAACAGGATATGTCCAATAGGATTAGTACACAAAACGGTACACAGGAAGTTATAGGCATTAATGAACTTAAAAAGCGAAGCAGTGACACAATAGCAACAGCTCATGCTACCATACGTGCAAGAACATGCAAGAAGTCGAATATAATTGTATGTTGAGATGTACTGAGGTAATTACAAAAAAACAAATCACAGTTAAACAAAACAAAGTTGAGAATGCATGGTACTGCATTGTTAGAACGATGTCAAAAGCGCAAACCAGTTAAAAACATTAGTATATTTGTGAAGAGCTGTTCAGGAACTAAACTTTGGCCGCCATTTTAGCCGTGTTCCCGAATAGATAGGGCATATGTGCTCTTTACAACTTTTACTTACTTTTTGATGCTCTATCCGAATCTGAAGTCAAAATAAAAAAAAATCGAAAAAAAAATTGGCACTAGAACGCCGACTTCGCAAATTCAGTAATGGATGTTTCAACGTCGTTGAAAATCGTTGGTTTTAATCTTGCATAGCTTTCGTGATATTAACATTTCAGGGACGATTTGCAATCCTGTTACTTCCTCAAGTACTTGTAATATCAAAAAATTCCATGGTAGAATGGAACCTTACTTTGTACCTGCAAACAATAACTCTCTCCGTAGACTGCGACTTCAAGATGAAAAATTATCATTTCGATTCTAATACCATGTTTGGTAAGTAGAGCCAGCTTCCCTTAAATAATTTGTTCTCTAGAAAATAGAGGACGTCTAGGTTCAACATTTCCTAGCCTGCAGGAAAACCGTTATTACAGACTGGGAATTCTTATGAGGTTGCTTTTCTTATTAGAAACACATTTCTACTTGTGAATTGACGACATTGCGTTCACGCGATGTTCCTAGTAAGCCATAATCACTGTGCTTGGTGAGCTTGTTCTCTTTCGCTTTTTAAGATAAGACGATTGGCAATATGATTCTTCTAATCGTTTGTTGGCAATATTGTTGGATGTAATCGCTTGCCATCGATTGGAACCAATCGTACAACACTGGCTGCCTAGCGGGGCTTATCTTAATGGGAGAGAAGGGCGGGAGGGAGGACGGATGAGTGGAATCGCATTAGCAGTTACCATGAAAAGGTATTTAAAGGGAAGGAGGGGGAAAAAAGAACTTCGAGCGCAGCATTAGAGCTGGGTCTCCTATAGTCTTTCTAATTCTCTCTAGTTTATTAAGTCATTATTTCGAAGAACATAAAAGAGTAACACGGAATAAGAAAAAAAAAAAAAAAAACTGGAACTCTTCTCCTCCCCTCCTCCCTCCATTTGTAATTGCGTTATCAATTTACATCTTCCCGGAGTTTTTGCTCATTATCTCCAACCGATGCTAATGCGTGATATAATTTTTCGAAGTTTTTTTGGGAACGTATTAGTTGGAATTTGTTTGAGATAATTTGCATCTACAAGCATCAAAACGAACTTGAATAATGTCGAGTCGAACTCTACGGCCTCTTCTCACGAACCCAATGTTTTGGTGATAAACATCTTCGACGGATAAAAAATGCGAGTTTCCAACGAACAGAAGTAAATTGGCAAATTAATCTCCAAATAAATTCACTTGACACTAATACTATCGAACAAATCGCCAAGTCGCTATTAAACATTGTCCACGTTCTCTCTACATAATCTACGCCCACAAGCTAGTTTAGATTAATAATATCCACTTAGCAAGGTTTTTTTTTTTTAATTACAATAGCAATTCAGTTAGATTTGTGGATTGCGTCCTTTTTATGGAGTATATTCAGAGGCGTGCACTTATTCATTGATTCAGTATAAATACGAATAATGAATTGTTTTCATTTTGCTTTATGGGTAATTTAGAAATTTTTATTTTGCAGTAATAACAAAATAGAAACCCAACTGCAGTGTCTAATAAATTACAGCAGCTTATCAAGAAATTTGAACTCGTGGCCATTTGATTTTTATTTCCACTCTGGCAGCTGTAAAATCTATATCTTTCTGACCTCGTTGCAATATCGTGGTTTGATATGCAGCATGAAAGCATTTTTGGCAGTAATCTATAAAGGGTGTTTAGTATAAGGTTCGTACAAATGAAAACGAAAATTATTTATTTAATCCAAAGTGTATACAAGGAATTTTAGAATAATCTCCAAATGCGTTAAGGCATTTATCCCACTGTAGAACAAGGCGTGGAATTCCTTTATAGAAAAAGTCTTTCGGTTGCGTGTGGAACCATTCCAAAACCTCTTCCTGCACTTCATCGTCCGACTGAAACCTGCGGCCTTTCACATGTTTCTTGAGATCCCCAAACACGTGAAAGTCACATGGGGATAAATCAGGGCTATAAGGTGGATGCTGCATTGCTTCCCAGTTGAACTTTTTGATGAGGTCTACTGTTGCTTTCGAGGTGTGAGTGTGCGCGTTGTCGTGGAGAAGAAGCACTCCTTCTGTAAGAAGTCCAGGACGCTTGCATTTGATGGCCGCGCGCAGTGCCTTCAATGTTTCCCCATATCGTGCTGCGTTAACTGTGGTGCCTTTTTCAAGAAAGTCCAGTAAAATCGGGGCTTTGCGATAAAAAAGCACGGTCAACATCACCTTCCCCGTGCTGTTTGCGATTGCTTTTGATTTTTTTCGAAGGTGGTTAACCCATAATGCTTCCATTGACGACTTTGACGTTTGCTTTCGGGCTGGAAATGAAAGCACCAAGTTTCATCCCCTGTAACGATTCTGTCGAGAAAACTCTCCCCTTCCTGTTCACAGCGAGTCAAATGTTGCAGGGACATGGCCATTCGAACTCCAAGTTGTTCTGATGTCAAAATGATGCGGGGCCCATTGTGCACAGATTTTTCTGTAGTGCAGATGGTTCTTGATAATGGAGTGAACAGTTCCACGACTAAGGCCAGTTTTAACAATTACGACATTGATTGTCACTCTTCCTTTAAGACAGCGTCAATTTTGGCTTTGGAATCATCCGTGATGGCGCGTTTTGCTTGTCCAGGTCGTTGATCATCTTGCAATGATGACCGTCCCTCCGAAAACCTCTTGCTCCATGCCCAAACACGAATGAAGGTTAGGCAGTCATTTCCATAGACGTTCTGCATACGACGATGAATTTCAGAAGCTGAAACTCGTTCACATGTCAAAAAACGAATTACTGCTCTCTGTTCCTGTTTCGTTGACTCCATTTTGTTGTTTGGACGAAGCGCGAGCTATCGTTCTTTCTCACGTGATGCAACACTTGCAACCTATTGTTCAATTTGTACGTGGGGTTTCGCAGTTGTTGAAAACTAAAACTTACGATCCTACACGTCGTCTTTTTCCCCCACACAAATTTTCGTTTTCATTTGTACGACTCTTATAATAGGATGTTAATAGCTTGACAACTTGTTCTTGGGATTATTTTAAGTAAAAAAGTTTAAGTCAACCGAATTAAGTGATTTCTCAATAAAAAAAATTCTAAATTAATAATTTTATTAATTACTTGGGATTCACAGACTGTGTTGGAAAGTACGGAAGCGATGTTTATCGCGATTTCCATGAAAACGAAACATTGTTGTTGTATGAGCAATAAAATATTATGCTATTCCAATGGTGTATTACAATCCAGATTTAAGTGATAATTTCGTGGTAAGGGAGAACGTACATAAAAAAGAACCTTGGCAAGATGTACAAGTATATTACATGATTGCAAAATTGTATTGCGAAACTATGCAACGTCATAACCATTATCAGACAACTAAATTTAGGCCAAAATTGGTATATCAAAAGGATCCGGTTGAGAAGAATTGACAGGAAACCCTGAGATGGATGACGTGAAAAAACAAACCAAAAAATACCACAAAAAAACCTTCCATCGAAAAGTATGATGGAAAGAAGAAAGAGTCGCATTTACTTGAAGACTTACAAAAAAAAAACAAAGTTCCGAAAAAGACCGATAAACAAGCCATATTGTTCTATAGGCTCTTGGTTGATGACGATGAAATATACGCAAACAATATTTTTTTCAGCTCTAGCTGCTTCTCAGTTCTTATTAAACAAATACAATTTTAATGGCAACAGAATAAAACATTGTCGCAATTATAGAAGTCTAAAAATCTACAAAACAATGTGGATAGAATCATTACAAGATTGAATAAACTCTTTAACCATAACAGTATAGAAAGGCATAAACCTGCCATGGTGCAGTGAACGTTTTCTTAGCGTGAATTGGGTTCTGTAAACGGTCTTTTGAACGCCAAAGCATCCATAAACGTTGTTGTAGATTAAGTTCACTCTTCATGCTCACAGTTTATCCGCACGCAGATGGCTCCCTCTAGCAGGATAATGCATCAGTGAGTTCTCATTACAATAACTCATTACAGTAACTCATTCTATATCTAACCTAACCTAACCTAACCTTACCATCACATAGGGCCAGAATCACTATGGATTAGTTCCAGGAACATGACAGTGAGTTCTCCTTGATGCAGGAGCAGGCTCAGTCCCCAGATCTCAACCCCATTGAACAACTTTGCGATGAGCTGGAAATGCCCGTTCGCTCCTTGCCTACACCTAAATCTCCTGTTGAACGTTTTCAGCATCTCGTTGAATCCATGCCCAAGCGAATATAGGCGGTTCTGAGAGCTAATGGAGGTTCAATATGTTACTAGGCAGACGTACCTAATAAGTGGAAGCTCAGTGTATAAACCTCACACTTTAACCAAGCCTACAAGCAGAGATCCAAGGAAATTTGGTCGTGTGATCTTAGTGGCCAACTAACAATTCTACCACGACCAATCCAGCGATTAGGAAAAACTGTAATTAAGTGTTTTCGCACACGTATCATGCTATGAGGAGGTGCTTCGTCGTGCTGAAAACACATTGTTATTCGTGTAGCTTTCCAGTTGTTCTGGAAACGTAATTTATAAACTTTTGAATTACAATAACTCATTCTATACCCACACGAAATATTGACCCTTCCTCCCGGGATACCCTGTTTATGTATCTTTAGTAATGTTTTTCGATCATCAGAGAAACAGTAATGGTTTTCAGCTTCACCGTGAAACGCCATGGCTGCGCATTATTATGAAAGATGAGAGGTCTTAGAAAATGTAAACCGCAGTCCAATCATCTAATCTTGGGGGAATCTTGCGTCATTTTTGGTTTTATCCACTTCACGGCGAAAATGTCCAGGCTCTACATCCAAATGATTACGTGAAAACTTCTACAATTTGCTCTTTTAAAATCGTAAGTAGAGCTCCAAGATTTGATTCACTGATGAATCAACTTTCAACAGAGATTCATCAAAAACATAGTAAGTCATTTGTGCAGGCTGACCGGTACTATAATCCTCATGGATTCCAGAAACCACGTTTTCAAACCCGGTTCTCGTTAAACAATTGATGTGGTGTGATTAAAAACCGATTTGCCGTACCTGTCGTGTTTCTGGACATCGTGGCATCTTATAAGCTATGTTCACGAGTTCAGAATGAAGGGGTGGAGTTTTTACGTCGCTCTGATCAGCTAGTTGTGCTCGTCACATTGGTGTGGGGATTTCAACCCTAATCCACATGGATTGGAGGAAACCTGACCTCAAAATTGACCGGTCTTTATCTACGATGAACAATCGACTTGTCTTCTGTCAGACGAACACTATCGGGTTTTCCTCAATAATGAGTATTTTACTTCGGAAAAGTGAGAAAAGCGAAGGATATCGCAATATGGGTTGTCATATAGTGTTGAAAGTACTCTTTCTACATTTAACATACTTTTCCCTGGCGTCTGTGCAATACGAGCAGTATTATGTGGTGCTTTTCAAATGTATTCATTGAAATCGTAGGTTGTATGAAGCATATACGAAACGCCTTTCATAATGCATATCAAAGATGTCGAAATATGAAAATATAAAAAATATAATACACTTGGTCCAGCGCTTGAAGAAATTTGAAGTCCCAGGGAGCCAAATCAGACGAATACAATAGATGTGGAAGGATTTCGAACTTCAGTTCTGGGGCAATTTTTCCTGAACTATTGTACTTGAATGAGTAGGCGCATTATCGCGCTACAGTTGCACACCCAAGATGAAATTTTGGGAATGACCTAAAACCCAGGGAATTACAGGTGCCCAAAGCAAAATCTAGAGATATAGGTGTTTGGAAACTTTTGATCATATAGTGTATCAACAATCAATTGATATTAAAGAGTAAGAATCCAACGTTTTGGATTGGGGAGAATTGTTGACGCTGAATGAGAACGTGCGCGCAATACGAACGCAATGTTAACGTCTGGTATTCACACTGACGACATTTATTCGAATCTTTTATTTCGGCATAACGTCAAAAATGGAAAGCCCATAATCGTCGCTCCAAAGCATTTCACAGGACTTCAATGAATCTATATGGCACTCTGTGAATACCAGTCTATTCTTCAACTCTCGGTCTCCTCCAACCATTCCATCACACACTGCTTTGTGACAAGGAACATTGTCATGTTGATAAAGGAATGGTTCAATCCCCAAACGGCTGCCACAATATTGACAGTGCAGAATTGCTGCTGGAACAAGTTGGCGCAGCAATATCTTGAAAATGAGCTAGCACAATCCAATACCATGACACCGTATTGCACTTCCTCAAGCTTCACCACGCAGTCATGAATGAAGGGTAATTCAAACTCGACCATCTGAATGCTATAATGTGTACTAAGACAGGCGGTGACTTCCCGTTGTACAGCTTCATCGTAGGGAAAGTGTTCACCCGAAAGATGATGTTTAAGAAATCCGAACAAATGGAAGTCGCTTGGAGCAAAGTCAGGACTGTACGGAGGATGCTCTCAAGGATTTTCCACTTGAACTTTCTCAGCATCTCATTTGTTTTGTTGGCAGTAAGAGGTTTTCACAGTCTTCTGGGATTACGAGGGCATACTTCTTATCAAATAGCCCTGAATTTGCTCCTCGCGACTTCCATGTGTTCGGTCCTCTTAAACATAATCTTTCGGCCGGCGATGAAACTTTACAAAGGAAAATCACCGCCTGGTTCAGACAACAGCCCAAAGAATTTTATCTTACTAATTTTAAGGGGCTTGTGAAACGATGGGACTAGTCCCTCAATGTAAAGGGAGATTACGTGGAGAAATAAAAGTAGTTTTCAAATCAGTGCTCCTATTTTTTTCATTTCTATATCTATTTGTAACTTACTTATTGACTTCCCCTCGTAATAAAATGTATGCTTTTGGTTTTAATTAACCACAATAATCATAATTAATTTGAAATACAGTTTATGGTTATAAAAAATCATTGATTACAAAATAATCAATTTTGTCAGCTTTTGTCGTACATAAGTAGAAGAATTTATCAGAGTATAATATTTTGATAGTATGATGTATTCCTAGTTTTACATAAGTTTCAATGATTAATCTTTTAATTTTAAGACATGATTCTCTGGAAATTCAGATTCTAGCTCGTGATTTTCTAGAGTTCAAAACAGATTTTGATCAGCCAAATAAGTAAAAGCTTTTGTTTTTTTTAATGATGACGTTTAGGATACAATGTGAAGGTTTTATATGAATCAGCAGTAAGCTCTTATAATTTTCTCAGTTGAGAGAGAAATTTTAATGACACTCTTTGAAGATTTAACTCAAAAATGAAAAACTTGAACGAATTATTTGCTCATCTACTGTGAGTGCATTTTGACATAGAGATGTATTGCATTTTAAACTTAGATTCAATTTTTTGGTGTACTCTGACAAAACAGCAGATTTGAAAAATAAATTTAAACAATCACTGTGATCATGCAAATACGAGGGTTATTCGTAAAGTAAGCTCCGTTTTGCATTAAAAATAAAACTACTATATATATTTTCAAAATTTTTTTCTTTACCAGATTCTATGTACCTTTAATTATTTTTCCACATTGTTTCCAAGTTTATGTAAGCACTTGTCATAGCGCTCAATGTACTTCCGCAT
>JAHWFO010012813.1:0-21243 GCA_023313115.1 Rhysida immarginata | reverse complement strand
TTCACCACATCATCCTCTACATATCCTTAAATTTGTGAAACGTCGTCCATTTACACCCTGTATAACCAGTTAATGTATCTCAACCCAGCTCAACCGTTACCCCACATTATGTAGGAATGGAACCCGTTACTGTAATTATAAATTAGCTTGACGCAGGGAAAATTAAATTCACCTCTCTATACAATTCACCTAGGCACAAGCTTAGTCCGTGCGAGCTTGATGGGCTGCTGCGTGGGCCCATTCCAGTAATTATGGCAGGTGACTTGAATGCCAACCACCCTGCGTGGAACTCTAAATGCTGCAACCAAAATGGTCACATCCTATATGGATATACTTTGAATGAGATTGATACCTTTGTTGCTGGTCCCCTTGATGGCACGTACTACTGCGATCACTCACCTGTCCTTGACGTGCTGGACAATAGTGTTCTCAAAGGTTTCTTCAAGCCCTATAATAGATTTACTGTAGACGACTTATCCTCTGATCACCAACCAGTGATGATTATCTTTGAGGGTTTAAACAGCGATATGAAGACTAGGTACGCTCCAGGCAGGACTGGAAATTCTTCAGGGATATTCTTAGAGAAAACAGCATTCTATACGAAGACGTTATTGACAAGGACATAAATACAAATATCAGTGTTATCACTCGAGTTGTAAATGATGCCACTACTTCCAGTACCTCTACTGTCGATCGTAAGCGTCCTGAACATCTCGACCTCCCTCCTTATATCGGGTGTCTCATTCTTGAAATAAATTCCTATAGAAGATTATGGCAGCGAAAGCGACTACCTTCTTCAAGACTAAGTACAACAGGCTTTCTCGCAAGGTCCAGGAAGAGGTGAAAGCTTTACGGAGTCTAAGATGGAGAGAAAAACTGAAGTCCTTGTCGGCCCAGGACAATTCGCTCTGGGGTGTTTTAAGAACCTTAAAAGGAAACAGACCCATCAACTTGCCACCACTGCGTACCGCAGATGGCAGTGCAGTCACCCGTGACCGGGATAAGGCCCAACTCATTGCCGACTACCTACAAAATCAGTTCACCACGCCTTACGAGGACAACCCGGAAAGTCTCTCAAATACTCGACTTGTCAACGATGGATGTAATGCTTATCGGATCACTCATTGTGTTCCTACTCGTGCAGAAATTATAAGTATTCATGAAATATCCGATATCATCAAGCGTCGTAAAACGAGGAAAGCTGCAGGTATTGACTCCATCACGAACAGTGCTCTGATAAATTTGCCTCCTAATGTTGTCTCGACTATTGTTATTACCATGGCCATGAAAAATTGCTGGAAATATGATTATTTTCCTGACAAGTGGAAGGAGTCCGTCATCGTTATGATACCAAGGCCTGGTCTAAATCTTGCTCTCGCTGTCAGCTATAGGCCCATAAGCTTGCTACCTAGCTGTCAAAAGTTCTTGAACGCGTCATTCTAAAAAGGTTTAATGATTTCTGCGTAGCCAGCAATATTGTTCGTGAAGAGCAATTCGGTTTTCGCCTAGGTCACTCACCTCGTGGCCAACTTCAGCTCTGGAGGCTTGATGCTGATCTAAACACTCCTCTTAACTGTGGTAAATACGGTGGTCTTGTCTATTTGGATGTCCGGAAAGCTTTTAATCAATTTTGGGATAACTGCCTCATATATAAAATGATTACTTGTGGTTTTCCTGATGATCTTATTGCCTTGATTAGTTCCTTTTCGTCGAACAGGATATTTCGTGTCAAGGTTGGCTACCCCATGTCTAACCTTTGTGAGGTCTATGCGTGTGTTCCCCAGGGCTCTGTCCTGGGCCCTGCGCTGTTAAATTTATTCATTCATGACTTCCAACATTTACAAAGTGCAATTTATACCTGTTTGCTGACGATGCATCCATCATGACTAGTGTCCGCAATCCTGCTCATGTTATTTATCGGTTACAAAATGCTTTACATCCGTGCGAGAAACGGTTAGCCAAGTTGACAAATGCATGGCGATGTGCATTACGAAGAAACTTCTGAAACCCTCGAGTCCTCTCTTCCTTTCTCGTAAAGAGCTCGAATGGATGAAAAATTACGAATACTTTGCAGTGGTGATAGATGCCAAGCTAATTTGGGATGACCACGTCTCTTATGCGATCAGTAAGGCTAAGAAGGCGTAGTTCAGCCTGGTTGCTCTTCTGGGGCAAAACAGCGCACTTGGAATAGAAAAACTTTTGCTTTATAAAATAGTCATCCGAACCATTCTTCTTTATGGCATGCCTGCCTGGGCTACAATATTTAAGTCCAGATGGAAGGACCCCCAAAACGTTACCTTGAGGACACTTACCCAACTAGACACGAGAGTTGCAATCAATACTTCTATCGCTGAAGATTTTGATATACCTCCAACTGGAATCCACGTCCAGAAGTTCTTAAAGAAGCTGCTTCCAAAGATTGTTTCATCCCAACCCTCTGGTTGCAAAAATTCTGGATCACCCGCTCACTTTTAGAAGTTTCCTCAGGCATCGCAGACCTCGTCATATCCTGGACATCAACTTCGACGACATCCATAAGGCCATCTTTCCCGACTACTGGATATCCTGGCTCCTCCTTGTCCCTTGTCCCTCATCAATCAACAATCAGGTTTATCGTCCTGACAAGAAAGGACTCCATTTTATCCTCTGGATGACTTAACTAGGTTGTATCTGGCTTCTTACCTGGTTCAGTGTATTTCCCCTGGTTACTTCCTGGATGAGTATGGCAGTGGAAGCCTTGCTTCCGGACCGCTCGTTCCTTTTTCCCTGCACTGTTAGATGGTCGATTGATTGTCAAGCCAGCTCGGTCCTCAGTCACCATTCATTCACTCATCTTTCATTAGATTCAGCTCTTTGCTCTAGTTTCATCGTCGCTGGTGCGCCCATTTCAGGGCGAGATTCACCTTCTCTGCTGTATCTTATGTGCTGGTCCCTGGCGTTGGAATTAATATTCCCGCAAACCAGTGCATTAAGACGTTCTTCACCTATCATCCTCTTAGTCATCACTGCTGGATTCCTGGCGCAGGATTAACTTTCTCGCAAACCCGACTTTGTTTCTTAAACTAGGAGCGTCCTTATAAGGACGACCTCTGTGGCATAACACCTAGCATTAAGGTTTTATTTATTCTCCTCATTTCTAGCACCCCTTGGTACTTCCCAATAGTGAATTCAACATGCCATCTGAAGGATAGTTCTCCCACGAACTCGTGTACGAAGATGTCATCACCAGAGACAAGCGCTTTGCCGCATTCGATGCTATATTCACTGAAAAGCAGGAAGCCATGAAAGACCATATCTGCCAACAATTAATGACAGAAATTGAAAAGAAATTTTAAGAAGGTCAGTTCTCTTTAAAGAATTTGAACTAATAATCAAAAAAGCTCTTACGACCGATACAATGGCTGTCACTCATAATACTCCTACTATGGAGAAGGAGGTAGAAAGTATGGACCTCTGCATACCGCCCAGTCAATTCGGGAGGAGGGACGATTTCAATCGTAAAAGAAAAACAAAAGACAACGCCTCCACTGAAGACACTGCCTGGATTGAAGTGAAAAATAAGAAATCCAGGAAAGAGACGAGGTTGGACAACCTGAAAACCACCATGAACGTCAACGAAGAGTTCGTTGCTGCCTCCAGAGGTAAAAGCCCAGGACGTGGACAAAATGACTCGACCAAAAATGTCAACCAACAGGTAAGTAAAAATTCATGTTCCCCCAATTATAATGCGAACGCATGGTAAGCCTGTCAAGGAAATTCTGAACGAGATTGAGAAACATGTGCCAGTAGAAAAGATCATAATGCATACTGACAGAGCTGAAATAGTGAAAGTAAAATCCCTAAACCAAGATAGTCACTGGTATCAAAATTGACGGCGTTTGAAAAGCATCATCAGTTAAAGTCGGAAAAAGTGTTGAAACTGGTGATCCGGAATCTGGATGTGACGTAAGACCTGGACGAATTTAAAGAAGACTTAAAAAATCAATTACTTTCCGGAAAAGGTAATCAAGTTAAAGAAATCTAAAGGAAGCATAGACATGCCTATGGTTTTAATTCTGTTGCCCAACACTGATCATAATCAGTCATTGAGAAACGTCACCCGTATCAGGCCACTAGCAGTGCTAGTGGAATCATTTCGGGAAACAAGAAGCTGCTACACTGCTACAATTGTCTTCGTTTCGGGCATACTTCCATGGGTTACAGTGAAGATCCTCGTTGCAACAAATGTGCAGAAGAGCATCAGTCAAGAGATTGCCCCAAAATTATGGGGCAGGACCCTCCAAAATGTATCATATGCGCAGGTCAACACACATCCAGCTATTCAAACTGTCTAAAATATCCTCAATTGAGAAGAATGCCAAGTGGGAAAGTGTCCTCGGGAAAAATCTTTGCTTCAGTAGTTTCGAAGCCAAACGAGGACGGCATCAAGATCAACGACATACAAGAGATGTACAAGCAACTTGGAAGCATCTGTCACCAGTTTGCAGTACCAGGTAGACGATTCCCACAGATGAGTGGAGTTATTACGACAAAAAATAGCAGGATGGACAACCAGCATCACAAAGTGAGTATCAAAGGTAAACTTAGGTGCATTATATGGAACGCTGGAGGAATCCCTCGTAAGCGTGTGGAGTTTCACAATTTTTTATTAAAACAAAAAGTCGATGTGGCCTTCCTATGTGAAACCCATATCCAACCAACTCACGACTTCAAGCTACCTGGATATAGTGTTTACTGGAGAGACAGGGTTACTGCAAGCATGACAAAAACTCCTTCTGGCGGAGCTGCAATCATCATTCGTAGAGGCTGAGGTAATCTCCAATTACAATACCAAGAGGTAATCTCCAATTTCTATACAGGCATGTAAACGGCCTCAATTATTATCAATATCTCCCTTGGTGAAGTGAAACCGGTTGCACTGTACAACTCACCCAAGCACAACCTTGTCTTCAGTGATCTCGACGAGCTTCTCGCTGGGTGACATCCCAGTAATCCTTGCTGGCGACCTGAATGCCAAGCATCCAAGCTGGAACTCTAAAGTAGTCAATTGCAATGGCGCGATTCTCTACAGGTATTTGTAAATCCAGGATGATGTCATTGCTGTAGGAGCAGTGGAGGACACTTCTTTTGTGACCACTCCCCTACCACTGATGTTTTGGACATTTCTCTTATGAAAGGCTTTTATAAACCGTTCAACATCTTTACAATCGATGACTTTCCCTCCGACCATAAGCCTGTGGCCTTGATCTTCGATAATGTTAGCATTAAGTTCAGGGAAGAAGTTAAACATCAGCAAAACTGGAAGCTCTACAAAGATATACTCAAGGGCCAAGACTTCTGCCGCAAGAATGACATCAGAGTGCTGATATCATCACGAAGCGTATCATTAGTGCCGTTAATGCAAGCGCCTGCCCATCAGAGAGCAAACCCCCTAATCACCTCGAGCTAACCCCAGGTATCAAACGACTAATCGCAGAAAGAAATGGCCCGTAGGCTGTGGCAGCGCTATCGAGAACCATGGCTCAGAACAAAGTACAACAGACTTCTGCGTTCATGAATAAGTCAAAGATCTTCGCGACGCCAGGTGGAATGATTGGCTTAAAAACATGTAGGCCCGTGATAACTATCTGGAGCGTGTTTAGTTCCTTGCAGGTAAAGAAGAAGAACGCTACGCTTTCTCCACTTCTCACCCCAGATGACAATTTTGTCCAAAGTGATCATGACAAAGCTTAAGTCATTGCAGACTCGCTGGAGATGCAGTTTGTAACTCCTGACAACAAAAATTCCGAAAGTCAATCGTGAACAGCGTGTGGAAGATAGCAATACCAGCTTCTATGAAGGCCCCCACGTCTCTGTTGCAGATCCGAATTGCGACTGGTGATATCAACTCTATCATATGGAGACTGAAAAAGAAGGAAAGACAAGGTAAGAAATATTGCCCTAAAGAATCTCTCGAGGAACGTTATTGAAGAGATCACCTCCCTAATTAATGATTGCTGGAAGTTTTCTTACTTCCCGAAGCTCTGGAAGCAATCCACTGTGCTTAGTACCCCCGAACAGGGGCAAAACCCAGTTGTAGCCGTAAGCACATGCCTATTAGCCTGCTCCCAACCATTTCCAAAGTTCTGGAGAAAACGATCCTCTCTAGATTCCAGGACTACTATTTCGCTAAAGAACTAGTCCGGCAGGACCAGTTTGGCTTACGTGCCAACTACTCCTGCCGGATGCAGATATGGAGACTCGTTGAAGACTTGAGCACTCCCCTAAACCTTTTCAGATAGTGTGGTGTAGTCTTTCTGGACGTCAGCAAAGGTTTTGATCAAGTATGGCATAAAGAGCTAATCTACAAAATGATCAGAGATGAACTTGATTTGATATCGATGGACCATTCTTTTCTTACCAACAGGAGTTACCAGGCTGAGATTGGTGAAAATCTCTCTACTCCCCGTACATTAAAAGCCGGCGTTCCACAGGGCTCTGTCCTAGGGCCTATCCTCTTTAACTATTGTGCGCATGACTTTCCGAAGCCGAAAAGTGCAAATTGTACTTTTATGTGGATGGCACTGCTATTATGACTTGGGCGCACCAGCCATCTCTCGTTATAACTCGACTACAAAATGCCTTGAAGAGTTTTGAAAAATGGTTTATTTGCTGGAGACTGAACCTGAACGTAGGAAAATGCAAAACAATGTACTTACTAAAAAATTCAAGCGTCCTCCATATTCTCTCGTTTTATTCAACAGGAAACTCGACTGGGTTGATAATTACAAGTACCTTAGTATTGTCATAGACTCAAGGCTCTCCTGGAATCGTCACATAACGTTCGTCCTGAAGAAGGCGAAAAAGATTAAATACAGCCTTTTAGCCCTCCTGGGATGCAACCGCACCCTCAGCATTGACAATAAACTTCTCTTTTACAAGACAATCGTTAGGACTAGCCTTCTGTATGGCATGCGGGCGTGGGCAACTATCTAAATAAGTACAGGGTGAGTCAAACTATCGCAGTGCACCCTGTATTTTCGAACCTTGCAGGAAATGGGAAATCTGAATATTCTGTAAGGTATGGGTGAGGCGATATATCTTTTACGGTATGTATTGAACATGGCCGCCATCTTGAAATCGGCCATCTTGAATCTAAGTCAATTTTTTTAAATGGAAAGCGGGTCGTGTGATATATCAAATAACATCAGCATTTTCTGACAATTTCATTCCTGTAAACAGATTTGAGGTAGCAGTTATGGTTCAAAAGTTACAACACATTTTGTTTCATTTTGTAGCAGGTAACTGAAGATGGCTTTGACCACGGAGGAGAGAATTGAGATCATTTTGATGGCTGAAGAACGAAGTTTCCATGTCATAGCTACAGATTTTAACAACCGGCACCCAGAAACACCTCCAATTTCACACAACACTGTCAGTTGCTTAATTAAGAAATTCCGAGAAACTTGGACTGTGGTTGACAAGGCACGGAGTAGCCGTCCAATAAGTGCTACTGACGAAACAACCACAACAATAGTTTTGGCGTCCTTCGTCAAGAGCCCACAACGCAGCACACGACGTTTGTCAGCAGAATGTGGAATCAGCCAGTCATCGATCGTACGAATCCTTCATGCTCATCAGTGGCATCAATTCAAGATTCAGATACTCCAGCACCTAGCAGAGGATGACCCAGACAGACGTATGCAGTTTTGCACGTGGGCTCTACAGCAACGTCAACAAGATCCTTCTTTTGCGCAAGGTATCTTGTTCAGTGATGAGACAAACTTTTATGTCAGTGTCGAAGTCAACCGTCACAACCACAGGTATTGGAGTGACCACAATCCACACTGGATGGAATTTTCCAAGGTAGTTGGTGACGTAAAGGTTATAATATGTTGTTGAATATCGCGATATTGTAGCGTACAAAATGTAACTGGACCCATTTTCATTGACCAGAACGTAAATGCTCAACGCTACCTGGAAATGCTACAAGAAGTGGTGTTTCCCTCACTTCTGAATGAAGATGGCAGCTTTCCCTCTTACTTTCAACAGGATGGGGCAACACCACATTACAGTGCAGATGTTCGTCAGTGGTTAGATGTTCAATTTCCTGGTCATTGGATTGGCCGACCTGGTGCTGTGGGATGGCCATCCAGATCACCTGATCTCACGCCACTTGACTTTTATCTCTGGGGTCATTTAAAGCAACTTGTATATGCAGAGAAAATCAGAAACAAACACCATCTCCAGCAACGCATTGAAGAAGCGTGTGCCAGCATTTCTGCGGAAATCCTTCTGCGAGTGCATGACGGGATTGGATTCAGCGCTTTCAAATGTGCCTTGACTAAGACACCATATTGAACACATTTGGAGAACAGTCCAGCTTGTTATTCCAAACAAAATGTGTTGTAGCCTGATACTTTAAATCTATTTACAGGAATGAAATTGTCAGAAAATGCTGATGTTATTTGATATATCACACGACCCCGTTTCCATTTAAAAAAAAGATGGCCGATTTTGAAGATGGCGGCCATGTTCGGTACATACCGTAAAAGATAGACCATCTCACCCATACAATACTGGAATATTCAGATTTCCCAATTACTGCAAGATTTTCGAAAAAAACAGGGTGTACTGCGATTTTGACTCACCCTGTAGTTGGAAGGAGCTCCAATCATTCCAGAACGTTACGCTGAGGACCATAGCCCAACTGGATAGAAGATCCGTGAAAAATCAGTCAATCCATGTTGACTTCAACATGATTCATATTGGGAAGTACATCCAGGACCTACTCAAGAATATGACCCAGAAGATTGAGAAGCATGACAATGACTTGGTGACTGGGATCCTGAGGCATTCGATGGAGATGAAGTGGCATACAAAGTACCGAAAGCCTAGACACCTTCTGGATGTCAATTTTAAAGACATTGGCAACGTTTTTTTTCCGAGATTACTGGAAGATGTGATGCTTTATTTCTTTACCTCGCTGTTTGATTGGTTTACGTTCTGTGCTGTTTTGTCTTGTTTTGCATCGTTGTTTCTCGTCTGACAATCGTCAATCACATTTTTGTTTTGCATAATGTGGAGGACCTCTAGGGTTGGTCAGGCTTCTTCCCTATCTCAGTGTATTTCCTTTACTCTGGATAGATGAGCTTAAGTGAAAGCGCTGATTTCGTCTTACCAGAATGTTCACTCCACTGTTCGATTGTCAAGCCAGCTTTGTAGTGTTCAGAGTTCCTGAGGATGAGGTTATACTTGAAACGAGTCGAAAGAAATAAAAACGCTAGGGTAGATGTACCAGTAATTCACAATTTAAGACATGACTGAGAAACGAAATTGTGTACGTAAATCAAAATGCATTTTGAAACTTTTCTAGTTATACCATTAAATCTATGTATATTTTTTACTTGAACGATCCAACACCTCCTAAAGAGAAAGCCTCTGCACGGAAACGTCATACATTGTTACATCATCATAGTAGTGCATTGTTATTTGTATTTCTATCAATAATAAGCCCTGAATTTGCACTACTATGATGATGTACCAATGTATGACGGTTTCTGTGCAGAGGCTTTCTCATTAGGAGGTGTTGATCCATCTGTCATGAAGGACAATGCAAGACCAACAATATGCGCAGACCAACAATATGCGCGGACCAACAATGTACATCCATAACCACCGAGAGAGAAGGCCACACAACACACCATCTCTACTCACGGTCTATAGATATACATGGTCATCGAGCTTCGGTCATTTTCCATTGTTTCGAGAAGCTAAGGAAAACAGATCGTGCCAGATGCCGCATAGATCGCACTAAAGCCGACCGTGATCTGCGATAGAGTTTTTCATTGAAATTGAAAATGAAAGTAAAGTTTCTATCTGCCGACAGGGCGGCGCTGCAGGCGCAGTTGGGCAGATTGTACATGCAGCACCACTTTTCAATAGAGTTCCCGTCCTACCGGGAGCTAGAAACTTTAGCTTCATTTTAACAATGGAGCCCGGTGACCATGAATATCTATAGACCGTGCCTCTACTCAAAGCCTGAGCGCGAAAATTTCATACATTCTTACATCATCATCACGGTCTATAAATATACATGATCATCGAGCTCCATTGTTAAAATGAAGCTAAAGTTTCTAGCTCCCAATAAGGCGGGAGCTCTATTGAAAAGTGGCGCTGCATGTACAATCGGCCCAAAAACGCCTGCAGCGCCGCCCTATCGACAGACAGAAACTTTACTTTCATTAAAAGTTTCAATGATAAACCTCTATCGCAGTTCACGGTAGGCCCTGGTTGTTGTGGTAACTATCGTACGACGGGCTTTAATGCTAACAAAAGTAAATGACGCGACAAAAGGAAAACAATTAAAGTCTCCTTTCTTTTTAACAATATAACACCAATTATCTATTTCAATTCTACGTCTGGGAGATTCGAATAAATGGCTCGATAATGGGGAAGTTGCATGAAAATTTTAAATTATTGTTTTCAATAGTTTTCGTTATCAATATCAAGAAAGTGTAATTCGTTTGTGAAAAAAATTTATAGTTATTTTTTAAAAAAATGTTAAAGTTGACACCACAAGAAAACGATACGTCATAGCCTATTAGTAATATGATGTCACTTGCCTGCTTCTCACTATCATCGACAATGGTTAAAGCTTACAGCCAACAATGCTTAATAATCAGATCGAGCTTCACGTACACATAAAATCATTGCGTTTGATGGAAAGTGACGTCAGATATCGTTTTCGTTGGGAGGCGTGGTTTCACGTTTTTAGCGCTAATTTTAATAGGTTTCTTTAATATTTCGAATAAATTTAACAACGATTTCGTATTCAGCATAACACGATCTGTATGAAACAGTGCTTTAATTTGTAAAAAAATTCCATGCAAGTTCCCCATTGTTTGATGCGTGTAATAACAATTAGTAAACATTGTGATTAATGATTCCTAATGAATAGGGTAATAGCGCCGAAGAAGCGAAAATTTCAGATAATCTCGGAAGTCGAAGAAGCCTATGCGAATCCAACGGAGTCTGGAAGTCGACAGCATCGATTGCTATGCTATGTTCGTGGTCCAAAATCATATGAAGATCTTCGAAGAGTTAGTTGTTGGTGTATTGCAAGATACTTTCCAGGAGGATTCAGAAGCTCTAAGGCTGCTAAAGGACGACGAAGAATGGCATCGATGCATGCGAATCGTGAAGCAATTGCTTTCCAGTTTTGACAAATCAGACATCTATTTGCGGTCATTCTGATATACTGTAAGTCCTCAGGAACCTAAGAGAATGTGGAATAGTTGTGCAGACGCGTTGCCAGAAGACCATTAGCATCAATTCAACTCAGAAGCAACCAATCTTCGAGTGCTGTATCTCACATTAAGAGATTTGGTCCAAATCTGAAGAAGAATGAACGCCGACTCAAGGATTATCCAGGGACGCCTCAATTGCATCAGTTCGCTGATCAAGAAGTTGAAGCGTTCCAGGTTTCAAATCCACTGGTGTCGCTGGAGACTGCATACCTTCGGGCAAGATTCCAAGAGTTGAATATGAGACGCTATATGTAATGAGACGCCAGAAAGGGACGCCAGGTTGTTCTTGGACGCCAGAAAGGACGCCAGGTTGTTCTTGGACGGTCCTGGCGAAACCGGTAAATCATTATTGCTGAAAAAAGTGCTGGCAACTGTTCGATTGGATGGCAAAATTGCCCTGGCAACGGCAACGAGTGGAATAGCAGCACTTCGGTCGGGCGAACGGCACATTCAACGTTCAAGCTAGGTTTGGATCTAAATGTAACTTCAACCTGTAATACTCCCATTCAATCGCAACATGCAGAATTGCTATGTAAATGCAGATCCTGGAATGCGAGTTACTAAATATATTTCTTTTAATATAATCTATGGGTGTTTAATGTCGCTTATTGCCTCTGCTCGGTTGCGCCGGGCACAAGACCTTTGTAATAAAAAATTTCTTACATTTTTGCAGTGCTATTTTAACATGTTGGTTACATGACGTGTTCGACAACCTTGATATTGTGGGTTCGAATCCTTTAGAATACACTTTTTAAACAGAAACAACTTTGTTTTCCGTCTTCGTTTTGCCTTGATAAGCTTGGCGAAGACGGGAAGGTACGATTTTTATTATATATGTCAGTCTTCGCCGAACTTAAACATGTGACAAATTTGAAGATCGTAAACATAAAAACTGGTGTATGTAACACATTTGGTATGAGCAGAGGATCATACGATGGGTGATTTTATAAAATCCGACGAACTCTACTTTCTGTGCGCTGACGAAAAGTAATATCACCATATGCACTAACTCCTTGCCAGGTAAAAAAAAAAAACTACAGCAACGACGGTCATTAGGTTGAACGTTTTGGGCATTAAACAATACAACAACCAATTCAGGATCAATACAATCTACAATACAATCAGGATCAATACAATCTACAATACTCAGCTGGAATAACGCAGGCAATTCGTTTTAATACCAAGAATACCGTTACAGGCGACTGATCATTTTGTAGAGTTCAAACATCGACAATTTCCCGTTCGCCCAGTTTATGCAATAACAATTAAAAGTCCCAGGATCAAACTTTAAAACGACATTAGAGTAGATAGATACTGATATCCCGCCTTCGTTTTTCCTTGAAAAGCTCGGCGAAGATGGGCATCTCAGCTTGTCTATATAAATAAAAGGCAATGTTCGTATGTGTGTGTCCTATAGACGCAAACACTACTCGACCGATTTCGCTGAAAATTTCACAGTTTGTTCTTATTAGTACCGGGAATGTTTAGAGAGTGGTTTGAATGAAATCCGATAGGTAGCACTGTCGGTTTTTGCATTTATTAAGAAATAGACTTGGTTTAAGTTTATTTGCTTGCATGTGCTAACAATCAACCCGTCGTGTTTGCCTCAACAATCGGTTTGCATGTTGCGCCAACAATGGTGGATGAAATTAATTGCCGTAGCCGACGATAAAGACAGGACCCGGCACTGAACAGATACATGACCATCTTTTTTTGTCGTCTACGATGCTTGCTTTAATGATTCACGTTTTAAGGGGGGTAATTATAAAAAGTATTAAATAAATAAATCTATAAAAATAAAAGGCTAAATTCATGTGCGTGTGCCCTAAAGAGTTTGCTGAAAATTTCAGTTTGTTCTTATTAGAGCCTAGAGTGTTCAGAGAGTGGTTTGAATGAAATTTGACCGATAGATTGGTTAGATTAGCAGGGTTCTCCTCAGGACCTTTTAAAGGGGCGAGCCGCCCGGCTGATTTTGGTGCCCGCCCGGCTGAATACACGAAAAGCTGCACACCATTGCATAATTTTTTGATTTGGTTTTAACTGTTGTCCGCCAGGCTAGTTTATCTTTTGACACACTGATAAAATTTTCTGGGGAGAACGCTGGGTTAGATTAAATATCGAACTTCAGTTGCATTTATTTAAGTCATATACAGGGTGGCTTTAATTAAAGTTCCAAACTTCTGCGCAAGTTGCAGACCGCGTTATTGCAGGGATAGTGATGAAAGTTTGTGTACATGCTATGCAGAGCATGGGGGAAGAGAATTACAATGGAAAATTTTTTATGCATACGGTTGCCACCATGGTTAAAAGTGGCGCCGTAATGAAAAGCGCAATACTTCTGTGAACAACCAACTTTGGCTTTCACTTCAGGCACGGTCCGTACGCCTCCATGATAAACACGAGCCTTCAGGGTTCCCCACAGTCAAAAGTCACATGAATTAAGTTTTCTGGCAGGCCGGGTATCTGGAAAGTGTCTCGACAGAACACGTTCATCTCCGAAGTGGGTACGCAGAAGTTCCTTTACTATGCGACCCAGATGTGGTGCTGCACCATCCTGCAATGCATTCGTTGTTTGTTCAGCAAGTTGTTGACGGATTAATCAACACCAAGCCGGAACTGCAAATTACATCAAATTTCGACAGTAGGTTTATTTTATGACGTAAATACTCACTATGAAAGGACTTTACGAAATTCATCCCATAAGACGGTAAAATATGGGATGTAAATTTGTAATCTAAATATCTATATACAGGGTGTAACAAATAGACCGGGACAGTGGAATATTTGGGGAAATACACATCGGATCGTAAAACAAAACAAAAAAAAACACGCGTTTAATATTTTTAAAAGCTAACTAATGATATCCAATACGACCCTCTCCCCCACCCTTTGATTGGTTTGGTTTGTTTGGTATTAACGTCCTTTTCATCTGCTATGGTCATTTCAGGACGGCGTTATAGGGGCCACAAATTTTGCCCCGCAAGGGTTCTTTAACGTGGAGCCGGCAAATGACTACACGGGACCAACGGCTTTCCTTCCCTTCCGAAAGAAGTGCGTGATCTCGGGATTTTTCCCCTGAAAAATCCCCGTCGTCCTCGGCCGGGGTCGAACCCGCGTCCTCAGGCATCACAGGCAATCACGCAACCACTAAGCCACCGAGGCCAATCCCACACTTTGAGCAGGGGGGCAGGGGAACATTGAATTATTGAATAGGAGCCCCTGTTTTAATGGTATTTTGAGATTGTATCCAACATTTGAGAAATGTTTTATTCCTGGTGTTTTTTTAATTGATCCAACCATTTGGGAGATACAGTCATGAATGTGTGGAACTTTTAAAGTTTTGAACCTAATTTTTTTTGATGAAGACAAAAAGAGAGTGGGCTTAGAGACATTCCTATTTAACTTTTTGATGATCTTTAAGAATCCGAAGTCAGAATTTATAAAGTCCAAAATTTTTAATACACATTAAATATAGGGGGTAGGGGTGGGGGTAGAATTTGGTATCATTGGATAGCTTTTTGGAAAATATTAAACACGTGTTTTTTGTCTTTTCAATCCAATACGTATTTCTCCAGATATTCCACTGTCCCGATCTTATTGTTACACCCTGTACATGAAATAGTCTTTGTTTATGTTCGTTTGCTTGCATTTGCAAACAATCAGCCGGTTCTTTTTGAGTTAACTATCGGTTGGTCGTGTTTGTATGTTGCGTCAAGAATGATTGATGAATTTAATGCTTGCACCGAAAAGTCACCTGACCATTTTTTTTGTCAGCTACAGTGCTTGCCTTAATGATTCTCGTTTTTAGGGGGATAATTATAAAGAGTATTTAT
Organism: Rhysida immarginata; assembly: GCA_023313115.1. Classification (NCBI taxonomy): domain Eukaryota; kingdom Metazoa; phylum Arthropoda; class Chilopoda; order Scolopendromorpha; family Scolopendridae; genus Rhysida; species Rhysida immarginata. The sequence continues at coordinate 6,122 of JAHWFO010012813.1, read as the reverse complement.
AAAAAAAGGTAAATAAATAAATCTATATAAATAAAAAGAAATGTTTTTATGTGTGTGTCTATGCATTCTATCAGTGAATGGACATTACATTTTAAAGAAGAAAAAAATGTCTCTGCTATCTATAGATTATGCAGTGACCATCCAGCAGAGTGTGCCCTCACAGTGTGTGCATCTTCAAGTTGTATAGTAGTGCAAAGATTTAAACGATACCGCAATTTAAAATACAGCCAGCGCACTTTCTCGATATTAAAAATAAATTTGGTTGTATAGAAAGTAATTTGCGACAATCATCGCTCAGTCAAAACCGTTGAAGCTAATTAGAATACCCTTCTCAAGGGGTAAATTTCCAATAATCATGAAATACGTCTATCTTAATTTCTTACCAAAGTACACTATACCAATTTTCATGGATTTAATCAAGGATTAACTTAGAAAATGACGGAATTTCATACAAATTTACATTTCCTTTTAACCCTTAGGAGATGAATTTCGTAAAATCCTTTATTAGCGAGTGTCTACATTATAAAATAAAACTACAGACCAAATTTCATATTAATAGCTTCAGTGTTTTTTGACTCATCCATGATGATTCAGTCAATCAATCAGGACATGTTATTTTATATTTATAGATTTAGCAATAGCGAAGCATTGCCGGGTACGCTAGTTGTATATATAATGCAAAATGTGCAATCTCCAAACAATTATATCTTTAAAAGCTATCAAGTTATTTAAATTTTTTCTAACTAATGCATGAATCATCAGTATTGACAGTTAATGCACCAGAAGTTGACAGGCAGTTTCACCAGTAATTGACAATATTTTAAATACACATTTTTATTATATATTTTTACAAAAAAAAATTGACAACATTCAAAAGTAGCTGATGAAATCAAGGATTTTTAAGAATGTCTAAAGTATTTAACATTAACTGAAATTGTACTTTTTAAAACTTAAGTTGTTCATATAGATCATTTATTTTTTTCATTTGAAATAATGAGTTAAATCAGTCCGCCGCCATGTAGAGTGCAAGGACCATAGAAAATGAAGGTGTTTTCTGCTAGCGCAATATCATCAGAATTTGGCCAAACGTATTGCCCAACAAATTATTTGTAGTAAAATTTGAGTTTTGATGATTGTTCTCCTACTTGCAAAATTCATCCAATTCATCCTATGCTACTTGTTATCATAGTAAACAGAATAGTAGTTTTCTTATTGGAAGATAACTTGTCCTGTGCTATCTGTTGATCTTCTCTGTGACAAGATTCAGGATCAACAAAAAGAATCGGCGAATAGGGCCTAGAAAACTTATGTCAAAATGGGTGATCTAGAAATTGACAGTCAAGTTCCTATAACTGATATGCCTAGGTCAATTACTGGAAATTAAGAAGTTACACTTAAAAACATCATGTTTCCTTTATTATTACCCTACATTCGATTTCACATTAGTATATTTTCTGTTCGTTTTTTTTAAACACAGAAATTATCAATAATTAACAGGTTATATCAATTATTAGTGACACTACATATCTGGGTCCTAGTAGTTGACCGTGGATTAAAACAGTTAACGTATTGGTCATCTGAAATTCTGTTACTACTAGAAGTATTGTCTACTGATCACACAAAAAGGCTCACGTAATGTTAATAACAAATACTCATAACATTCTTGAAATAAATTCAAGTAATCTAACCATCGCCTAGTGGTTCGTTACAAGGTTTTTTACGACTAAGTAAGGCATTGAACAATCAACATGTGTTTGCGGCCATAATAGGGAACAAAGTTCCTAGTTCTTTGCTATGTTGGGAAGCCTAATACATTTTTTAATATGAAGTTGCAACTGCAGTCATTTTTCTTGTCTTGTTACTTTACTAAAAGCCTTTAAAGTCGTGAATTGTCAATTACCGGTGCACTGTCAACTACTGGTACATCTACCCTACCGTATTGGTATTACTAGACTCATCTTTATTTCGATTCTACCAGCAATAATGACCAAATGTGCAACTATTTTTCATTTAACTGCAAGATGTCTAGAAAATTAATTTTAAATAGACTATAATATTTAAACTCATTTTTATGAAAAATATTTACACATTATACAATTTTAAACATATAAATTTAAAAATCATGCTACTTATTTGAATCTAAAATATAATTTAATTACACATTTATTCTTGAAATATATTTTTCATAATTTTATTTGTGACAAATTTTATAAAAAAAATCATTACATTTATTATATAGTAGAAATATATAAATAATTTATTATATAGAAATAAATTAAATTAGATTTTTTTTGTAATTGCATTAAAGCTACGAAAATATGCTATGAATGTAGGAGGTAAAACTGAAACTATTTAAAGCTTTCATTCTGATTGGTGCTAAACACAAGTCTTTTATAGACCTTGTGCAGGAGGAGTGAAGGTGGTGCCATCTAAGGCATAACCAATTAAAAATACCTTCCTTCTTAGAAATATGACAAATATCTTATCAATAACCCTCCATGTCAGAAGTCTAAGCGATATTTTGGAGTGAACTCGATTAATGCATGCCAGAAATAATATCCAATCAAGGGTAGAAGTCTCAAATACGTGTGATCTTTATTGATCTTTAGTGGTGGAAGTGGTTCTGAGATTGAACCAACATAAGGTGCATTGCAAAATGCGTTAACCACCCAACAAAAGGGTGCGTTAACCATCCCATTTTTAGGAGATGGGGCCACAAAATGATATCAACTGGGAAAGGATGACACTTATTGATACATAAACACACGAGTTATGTGATAAACTAGTTTTGATTATTTTTTCATTAAAAAAATAATGAAGCAAAAAATAGATAAATTGCCGTTGCAAAATGATACAACCACTGGACAAAAATTATGAAAAAAAATGTAAGCATTTGAGTAAGTTAAGCTACGTTGAATACACGATTAGGCATACTGTCCACGAGCTTCTGAAACATAGGAGTTTGAAGGTCTTCCCATGCAGTAATGATGGAAGGCTTCAACTGTGAGACGTTGTCATATTGTTTGCCATTTTCGCACACAGGTCTACACAAAATGCTTCATAAATTCTCCATACTGTCCGCACGCCACAAGAAGACCGCTGAGTTGCTTAATGTGCCCACTGCAGTTGCAGATGAATCTATTCAGTGTTGGGGGACAAACAGCCAAATTTGAATCTATCCATGTTTCATCGATGTAAACATTAGGACGATTTTCTTCTTATTTTTTTCATATTTCTCAGATATCTACCTCTCCATGCAAACGTTTTCATTTGTTTGGAATCAAGGCCAGAACTCATTTTTGCGCTACTTCATTTTAGCGCTTTTCCTCCCTTCATGACTTTATACTGATCTGCAACTACAGCTACACTATACGAGCACATTAAGCAACTCAGCGGTCTTCTCGTGGCGTGCGAACGGTAGGGTTAAGGTCAGCAGAATTGGCTGACCATTGTGTTATATGCACTCTATTGTCCAGAAACCACTCCCAAGTGGAGTTGGCGACGTGGATCGGTGCGTTGTCTTGTTGGAAAGTCCAAAATGGTCCACCAAGTTTTTCTCTAAATGGCAGAAGATTGACTTCCAACAGATTTTGATAATCAACGGCTTTCACGACAACTGAACCCGGCCCAAACCAGCAGTGATCCTCCTCCTTGTTGCCTTTTTGAAAAGAACTGCGCTTCCTTTCTGAGGTCATGCCAGTAGTAGGCCCAACCGTCAGGGCCATCTGAATTGAATTTTTTTTCATCAGTGATAATAACTTTCATCCATTATCGCTTCCAAGTTACGTGTTCTTTTGGCCACGCAACTCTTTTCTTCTTGTGGACATCAATTTGTGGTTGGATTTTCTTCTTCTTGTACTTGATTTTTTCACATTGCCAGACAGCTCTTGATATTGTAGACTTGTGAACATTAAAGTTTCCGTCCCTAGACAAGTGTGACAAAGAAGTTCCACCAGCAATCAGTTTTCTAACGATGATTTTTTGTATTTTTCGTCGCACAATTTTCACAAAAATGTCGCCAAATTTATCACAAAAGTCACCTTATTTGTATCCAGTTATTATCAAAACATGAGGAAGTGTTCACCTCTGACACCATGTTATATGTCTTATAGGCTTTATATGTATTTTTATAGTCCGTTATCTGGGAGCGATCTTGCGTGGTCCGCCGGTTGACTTCTTCTTTCATACTGCGTCCCAAGTTTCAAGCTGTTCACTACATATGGTGAACGTCCAATTTTTCTTGCAATTTCTCTTGATGACAAGACTTCTTCTTTGTAAGCTGTTATTTTGCTTTTTTCACAGTCTGTCAATGCATTTTTCCTATCCATCGTAAAACAATCAATACACTGGATTTCAAAAGAAACTGACTAAGAAATTCCGAAAATTTTTATAATTAAATTTGCATGGTTACCTATTCCCTTATGATTGAGCGGAAAATAATGAAACTATCCGCCTGGCAATTTTTACGAATCTTTGTGTTGAAATACCACAATTAGAGAGAAAGACTGAAGATGGTAATTCTTAAGTGAATGTTCTTGTGAGCAAAATTAGCTTTATGTAGCAGTATCAGTGCAGTTAAGAGCTTTAATAATAATGAAAGTACAGATAATTCAATTGCAATGTCAGCCATATTTGTTTTGCTGGTGATTGTTTAGGCATCAGTTGTGTTGTGTTGTTAAATAGTACTGCCGTTGACTACATCACTTGCTGCATCAGTCAACGAAAGCGATGATTTTAACAACACGCGGATTACCTTTATCCAAATTCATTACCATAGATTTGAGCCCATTATTGTTAGGAGGGATTCTTTATACATATGACACTGAACAGACTGTTATATACAAAAAAAAATGCAACCGTAACTTTGTTTTCTATATTTACAATTGATAATTTAGGAACCAACTAGTTAAGGGGTGGTTGTATCAGTTTGCAACGGCAATATATTTATTTAAAAAAAATTAAAACTAGTTTATCACATAACTCATGTGTTTATGTATCAATAAATGTCATTCCTTTCCAGTTGGTATCATTTCTGTGGTCCCATCCCCTAAAAACGGGGTGGTTGTATCATTTTGCAACCCACCTTATTATAAATATCGAAGATGCTGTTTATATGCTTATTTATGTTGTTAAACAAAGCTTTGTGTTTCTTGTTGAGCAAAATATTTAATCAGAATTTTTTAAGTTAATTTTCAATTAAAATGGGTCTTGAATGAATAAAATGGTTCACTTTTTTAAACAGGCACTTCATGGGTTTTATTGCTGCTCGTCTTTTGAATCATTACATTGGATATCAGAAAATTACATTATTAGTTGTCGTTCTTCATTTCTCAGTGGTAACTATTGAATCGTTTTAACTTTAGAATAAAAATTAATTATAAAACAGTGAAATGAACTATTTTGTTAAATTTTATAGAGTAAAGTGATTTTGATTGTTAAATTTTCCAAATTTACTTTCTTAATATGTCTAAAATGTGTATACACTTTTTTTTTGGCGTACAGTACATCTTTATATCTTTTCAATTTTTTTTACCTTTTCAGTGTCGCGGATGTTAAATAACCATTGAATCTACCTAAAATTTAATCTAGCAGGGAATCTCCCTACAGAAACTTTGCTTGATTTTACAAGCTAGTTAGTAAAAGGGCAAACACAAACATCCATGCCCTCAGCGGGATGCAAAGCCCCGATTCGCAGAACTCGACAGCGACGAGGCATTTTTGATAATATTTACCAGCCGGTGTACTGTATATTTTCGATAACATTTTCCACCAATTATCACAGCCATCTTTGTACAATAAAGCCAATACCAATACATCCAAGGTTTCCTACACAAAATAATGAAACTATGCCATCCCCGACTGATTCCTACTTGCAATTAATGGTTCTGCCCAACTGCTTTGCATAATGATCATCTTTTGTTTTTCCTGGTTAGTGTGGACATTATACAAGGTAGGATCAAAAAGTAAGGTAACAAGTGCCCTAAAAATGAACCACTATATGCTAGTAATTTTTTGTTTTTGTGTGTTGTAGGCATTGATGGGTAGTATCCCTCGTGACCGCTAGAGAGCAGCACAGTGACGCAGTTGCAGATAATCGCAGTTTGAAGATGGCAGGGCTACTG
>JAHWFO010012812.1:0-10588 GCA_023313115.1 Rhysida immarginata | reverse complement strand
TCTTAGATGAAAAGTTTTTATCTTTTATCTTATCTAGATAAACTTTCAATTATGTCATCTTTTATCTTTATCTTTATCTAAGCATAGTTTATCTTATCTATTTCAAAAATTTCTATAAATTTTATAAAGGTTTTAAAAAATTTACTGAAAAAACTTTTCTAAAATTGTAAGGATCTGGTTGACCTTAAATAGGTGAGACATGCATCCAGCTCCAGCATGCATGACTAATGTCATGGGCTTGAGGCTCTTTCTTTTTAGACAAAGTCACTGAATTTCACAAGTAATCATGTGAACAGTTGAGATATTCTTTGAGCTCCGCATAAAAGAGCTAAGTACTTATAAGAGCTACTTTTATTTTCCCCAAAATAACCGTCTTGTCTTCTGCAATTCTGCTTATAAAATCCTTTTTTCAATTTCCCCAACTGGGCTCTTATAAACGGAGTCACCTCTTGAAGGTACCTAGTAGTGATGGGTGATTTTTTCTAAAATATCGTATTTTGCTATCATATCGCTTGAACAGCTGGTTTGCGCCAAGCTGTTTTCTGTTACGTTAGGCTGTCCGATATCGATAGATGCTTAAGTCTATCAAACTTACGATCGATACAGACATAGCGGAGCCAATCAGAGTTAACCTGTTAGCGACGTCACTAGTCTTCTGCTCTCCTGCTGCTCCTGTCAGCAGCCATTGTGTTTTCGCTGCTTCGAAGCTCACTCCTCCAGCTCCAAGTCACTTCTCGAGCGTTAAAACAAATTAAGAAATTATATATGTATAATAAATAATTAACCATGAGCGGGAACAAAGAGAAGATTTCGTTTCACCAGGCACAAAACCAACATTGTGATTTCTGTGTTCTTTGGTGGAGTAGATCGAAACTCGAAAGCAAGGCAACGCCTTTTACTTTACCCACAATCCTAAGCGTAAACGTACCGAGTAGCCTCTCTGCACAACGACCTTCTTTCATGTGGAACATTAACATTAGATTTCCATGATATATATGTAACGAGCAGCTAATATATCAGAAAAGAGCGTGGCGCAAACAGCCTGTTATCGCAAAAACTCCGATATTTATCACGATATATCGATAGTTTGAAAAGTTGGCTAAATTTTATCTTAATTTGTTAGATAATTTGTTTTTATCTTTTATCTTTATCTAGATTATATTAAATTATATTATCTATTATCTTATCTAGATAAATATTTAATTCTCATCTTTATCTTAATCTAGATATTGTTTTTATTTTATCTTGCCCAACACTGCTTACAAAGTTAGCAGTCGAGAGTCTTATGTCGAAATTGAAACCAATATCGGTACAAGTTTTCGCTACTGTTTTAAAAAGATACCGATTTATATTAAGTACTGTACATATTATAAACAGAAAATTAAAAATTATCAAATGCTATTAAAAAAAAAATGGCTGAAATGGCAGTTGGTGATGCAGAATGGGTACTTACGGAATGTATTTGTCTTAGCAGTCGTCGAGTGTAGAGACGTAGAGATTCGAAATTGAAACCGACTGCCATGCGAAAGCAGCCCTTTTACATCCCCCATCACTGCGATGCTGCACCAACGGGCGACGAGTATTCTGATTGGAGGAAACCAATAGCGACCGCAGCGCCCCCTCTTGGTGAAGGCGGAAACTATTCCAGTTGATCAGCGATCACAACAGCGATAACACAAGAAGCCAAGTGGCCTCTCCCTGGTGTAGGACAAAATGCAAGTTCGAAATAAAATTTCGTTATAATGAAATTAAAACGCTGTGAGGACCAAAAATTTGCTTTGTTACAGTGAAAACTTCGTTATAAAGATTTCGTTATAGCGGAATCATAATAGTATTAAATTAATAGGATTTTTGCCGGGACCACAGAAAAATTTCGTTACAGTGAAAACTTCGTTACAATGGTATTCGTTATAACGGGATTTGACTGTATGAGGTTTGATATGCTCTTTACACCCCTGAAGTTTCAGGATAATTCATCAAGTATTTTTCTAGATATTCGACAAAACATCCAAAATCAAAGATGTTCATATTTTGTCCAACCTCTCTATGTCCTGGCTTCTATTGACAACCAATCACAGCCCTTCTGGCCCTCAAAGTTTACATATATAAGGAGGTACTTTGGCATAACTGTATCCACCTTATGAAGACCTCTTGGGTTAGTTAGATCTATTGCCTACCTCGGTGTATGTCATGCTACACTTTAAAAGCACTGCTCCTGTCTCACCTGAACAAATATACACTTCACTGTTAGATTGTGCAGAAATGTATCAGTTTTGCCTGCTGGATCCATTGTCTCCTAATTTCTGTTCTGAGTTCCATGCTTCTTGTTTTGTGTTTTCTTTTCATACAGAGAAAAGAAGTCACATATGTCATCTTTCAAGTTACATGTTTAAAGAGCAAGAACATATTGTTCAAGGTTTTATATTCAAAATCATTTTAAGTTAAATGTGATTTCGTGTTGTAAATTACAATAAGTTTTTAACACTACTAATAAAATTTTTATGAACAAGTATGTGGTGGTTCAACATGTCATTTATGTTTATACCGGGTAAGCCAAAAAAACTTGCCACTGAAAATTTCTAAGTCCAATAGAAACGGTCCACAAAGGGGTGAGCGATTCTAGAAGGAAGAACGCTATCATTAATTAAGGCAGGCGTTAACATTAAATGAAACGAGTCTATTTCTAGATGAAGGGTACCGAGAGTTCTGGCAAGAAGCGATTAGTCAATAGATATTCAATATAAGAGACAATGATCTAAAAAGTGTACAATTGTGTATTATTTAAGATTATGTTCACCTTGTCTAGAAATCGACTCATTCCATTTAACGTTAACGCCTGCCCTTAATTAATGGTAGCATTCTTCCTTCAAGAATTGCTCCCCTTTTGTGGACCATTTCCATTGGACTTAGAAATTTTCAGTGGTGAGTTTTTTTTTTGGCCCACCCTGTATATATAAATTAATAATAATAATAATAAAGTGTATATCCTGTGAGGTATATTAGCAAAAACGCAGTACTTAATTTAAAGTCCTCGACCATCTGTAGAATTCTGACTTAAAGGTTTAAGACACTCCGTATAGAAATTCTACACTGCATATTGCTCACAATCCCACACAACTATGTTTAAATATATTTCAATTAATAACTTGCCTCTAATAAAACGTGATGAACTTTCTTTAAGAAATCTTCATTTTGTTCATATGCTGGAATGATGGTTTCTGGTAGATCATTTAAGTGACCAATCTATAGGGAAAGAAAAAGGACAACAGCATATAATTTATGCCACATCTTTAATACCTTTATACAGCCTTTTCACATTGCTTTCGTACTTTTTCACAAACATTTAGTACGATTTCACAAACAGTTAATTCATATTTATAACAAATGGTCTAAATTTACAGAACAATTATAGGCAATGATCAATTTTTTTGTGCATTTACATAAGTAAACAAATACTGAAGCAGATTTTACACTAGGACGATATTTATCACTGGATCCATTAGCCAATCAGAAGCTTGCACAAAATGTAATGACTGCATTTTGTGTAAGCCATTCTGATTGGTTAATAGATGCAGCCATAAACATATCTAAAAAAAAGTTGCTTCATTATTTGCTTACATATCTTTCCCGTATCTTTTCAGTTTTCTACTTCACCTATCAGTCGTTTGCTGCTTCCATCGAGGTCTAACTAATTAAATCTAATCAGTTAGTATTAAATCTCGTCTGCTTCACATCTTCATTCGTGATTACGTCATAATTTTCTGTGCGAACCCATCTCATCTAGGTAGCCTGTTGGCGAGGCCGACGAGTTCTTGACGCAATCGAGACCTCGAATTTTCTCGTGTTACACGGAAAATTCTCTCTGGGTGAGGTCTAAAACCCTCACCGGTGAAAAGAGTTAGCGAGAATTTCTCACTGAACTAACCGTCTTTTTCTCGGTTAGGACCAGAGACAAGGTTGCTTTCTCTTCTGGTTAGGACTAACCGGTTAGGCATAGGACACTAATTGCAGCTGCATTTTTGACTGCCTCAAAATGACGTCAGAGTTTTCTCACCGGTTACATTTTCTGATATCAGCCTCTGATTCACGAGAAATTCAGGAGTGAATGATTATCTGGAATTGTTCTGTAAATTTTGACCGTTTATTATAAATATGAATTAAATGTTTGTGAAATCGTACTAAATATTTGTGAAAAAGTACTAAACGTTTGTGAAAATGTACTAAATGTTCGTGAAAAAGTACGAAAGCAATGTGAAATGGCTGTAACTTTAATTAAAATCATAGGTTAGCTTATTGAAAGCAGTATATTGAAGCTTCGTTCCATCAGTGAAATACCTTATACAGGGTGAGTCTGAAACCTTGTCACAACTTTTAGAGGAGGTGGCACGGATGATTCTAAGCAAAAAAGTTCATATGAACATGGGTTCGAATTTGAACGATAACTGAGATATGAACAGAAATAAAAATGCTGCAACAAAGATCAACAAGTTAATAACTCAGGTTCTACAACACCTAGGATAATGAAGTTTGGGGGAATATTAAGGTACAGTCGGGTGCATAAAGGTTTTGACTTAAGTCAAAATTGTTCGGCTTCCTTACAATACTTCAATCCAATGAGGTTACTTTTTCCAGGTATCTAGTCGAGTAAGCTTACTACGGAACGATTCCATTAAGTTGTTGCTTAGCATCGGGGGAAGGCAAGTTTTACGTCACGTGCTCAACTATATTGACAAAAAGATTATTTTGGCTGTTCTGATGAGAATTTTTGTTTTATTAATAATAAACTAATCTATTTGGTTAATAGTGTAACATAAATGGTGCACAGTATCGATAAAATTATATGCGTGATCAAGAGATAAGCTGATGCAGCGCTCGTTATTGTGTGACGGGGAAGTGATTTACAGGTGTAGTAAGTGGAAACTATTTACTTTTGACTGCTTGAAAGGTTACAAGTCTCATTTTTTGTATATTTTGTGTATATAAAATAATCAACGACAATTATGCCAAAACCATCCGAAATTTTTTTTTAATTTATTATATAACTAGATAGATCCCGTCAAAATTTGACGGAGAGCAACCCATCTTAATATTAATCCCCATCTCTTTAATTAAAAAATAATAAAATAAAAAATTGTCAGAGCTTAAATATCTCATTATGAACACAGAATAAGAAATGAGTTAATATATAAAATCAAAATAGCTTTAAACTAAATTTCTCTGAAAGTATTAAACTGAGACAAAGTTTCAGCGGATAAAGTGATCAGTTTTTAAAGCTCTTTCTAACGATAATAACATTTAACAGAACATTTGCAGTTTTTCAGTAGTCACAAGGAAACGTCATAAAATGATCAAGGCAGGATTTTCTTTCTGCAAATCTTCAGTTACAATGATTGAATATTGTCTCATTACAACAATCCCTGGCTTCTGATGGATTGCCGCAACTTTCTTTGTTGACTTCAGATGTCCATGCGCAGAAGTGCCAATTTTGCTCTTTCAAAAAATACTTTGCGTTTTAATATATAGGATTATATATTTTAATAGTAGAGAATATTACATGATTTGAACAAAGGAGGATTTTTGTAAAAGTAACGGTGGTATGAATTAGTGTATATTTTATTAAAAACTAAAATATAGAATAAAGCATGCCGTGATGCAATTAACATGAAAAGTTTTTTAAACCCTCAAATAAACAGATCAAATTGCACATTTGGATGAAAAAAAATTAAATCTGTTTATGGTGTTCTTTACATACACCGTTTAAAACTTAAACGAAGTCAAAAACGCGATAATGAGCAAAAAAAAAAATGTCTATCCATATCGGATTCGAACTCTGCCATTCGAGGCCGTAGGCAGAGACTTTAACGATAGTGTTATCAGCCGCTATCGCTTATTATTATCAGGAGAGAGCCCGTGACGAGCTCATCCCAGGCATATACCTGCTACCCTATTTTCATTAAGAAGGGACAGGTCCATTCTAATCTGCCGCTACTCTCAGTACAAGTACCTGATTTTGCAACCGATCAACATCCACTAAGCTCAGCCCCTATGGAGCAGGTAAAAACCTTTTTGCACCCGACTGTACATACAATTGTATATACCATTAAAATTTGATCTAATTCCAAGGAGTAGTTTCAGAGTTATGCAGTCAACATCATAATATGTACTCACATGCGAGTACGAACCACCATAAGTTATGATGTTGACTATGTAACTCTGAAATTACTCATTGGAATTCGATCAAATTTTAACGGTATACACAATTGTATGTACCCCATTATTTCCCCAAACTTCATTACCCTAGATATTATAGAACCTGAGTTCTTAACTTGTTGATCTTAGTGGCGGCGTTTTTATTTCTGTTCATATATCAGTTATCGTTCAAATTCGAACCAATGTTCATACGAACGTTTTTGCATACTACCTCCTCTAAAAGTATGCGACAGGGTTTCAGACTCTCCCTGTATAGAACCCAATTCACTCTTATGCGAGCAATTTTGTCAAAATGATGTATGGTATCCTCTATTGGAGAGCGGATATACAAGGACAAGGCAGTAAGTATCCACACAAGTTTCAACTTGATTTTCAACACAATATGTGAGCAAGTGTATGCAAATGGATCGAGAAATTCATCTCATTTGCTCAGCCAAAGACGTTTTATTCTGTGGGCATTCAGAAGTTTGTAGAACACCGTAATGAGTATACTGAAATGTACTGGGGCTATGTTGAAAAATGACACAGAGGGTGGGCAGGAATGCAGATGAACCTTTTTGAAAATTTATTGTAATTTATTGGCAAAAAACATGGTAATAACATTACTCAATTTGTTTCCCTTGGTTACTATAGATTTGCCAACAATGTTTTTTCCATGAATTCAGATTGTTATTAATAAGTTCCTAAGGTATTTTCTTCAACTCATCGACTTGTCACTTTGCGACCCTAGAGTTTCTGTTTTAAGCAACCCCAAGCAAAAACAGTCCATGGAGGGCTGCATCTGGAGATTGAGGTATCTATTTGTTGAGGTGAATCTACGTCACTTTTTTTTTTTTTCTAAGAAGTGCAGAGCCTTGTGAGCTGCATAAGCAGGGGTAGAATCGTGATGGAGAAGAATGTGATCATCTTTCGGATATAACTTTCAAGCATCGATGTTCAAAAATTGTTTGATAACCTTCTTGATAGAATAATTTGTGATTTAGCTTATTTCCAGGCTTAATAAAATTCGCTAATATGTTTTGCCATTATACGAAATCCCTCCCCACATTATGACGGTTTTGCAATGTTTAGTTTATTTATTTATTTTTTTTTTGTTGACAGCCACTTGAGACTTTGGTTTCCCACATGAACTGTAAAAAACTCATCTGTCCCCTGCAGTGCTTTAAGTAAAACCACGCCTCATCAGTGGTAATAACTTTTTTTCAAATTTTTCAGAAGAAACCTGTATAGCGGCAATGATCTCTGGTGCCTTTTCTCAGTATTGGCTGCTGAGATATCATGAACTTTATATTTTTCTCATCATCAAACTGAATGCATTCTAACTATGATACCCGATTGTTGACCTAGAGAGATTCAGCAGTTCTGGCCATACTTCTTTGCCTCAGTGGGTTGCAGATTTTAACATGTTCCTGAGGTGCTCTAACTTATAAGCATTCACCCCTATGTGATGTGCAGCTTTGCATCTTTTCTTCACTGCTTGCACCATGGTTTCAGTGGTTTCTATGGCTTCTGTTCTCAGCTTGGATATTGTTCCTGTGCTCGCCATCTGATTTGAATGTTTTAGCTGACGAATTATTTGTGAAGTTGGCCATTTCATTAGTAAAAGACGCTGAACTTTGCCTTTTACCATAATTTCACGCGGATATTCCACGGATCATCTGTATTTTTTTCATTTGAAAAATAGCTCAGTGGATTATCTGAGGGGGCGGATTATCGGGAAAAATGGGTAGAAACCTTTTCAAATTGCAATAAATTACAGTTGAGGGCCAGGAATCCGGAATTAGGTTCGATTACTTGGGGGAAGGGGGGGAGGGTTAAACGTGGATTATCTCAAGTTTTTGCATTTACTTTTAAAGCGTTAACTTTTTTATATACTTATTAAAAGTTTCATGCTAACCGTAAATTGAATCTTCTATCTTTTTAATGTCTATCTATAAAATCCGTTACAATGTTGTGAAACAAGAAGCAATACGGTCCTCGATCGACAGGCAGAATTGCGATGTGTGGATAGTGAAGATTAACCAAAAATTTGAGAAAAAAATAACATTCGTTATTATAATTAATTCTACACATCACCCATGCAATGTGTACAAAAAAAAAAAACAAAAACAACCCACGACGAGTACTGAAACATACGACGGATAAAGAACATTTATATTCGCGGAAGTTGCTTCATTTCATATTTGTTGAATAAGATTTAGTTAGCTTTAATTAAAGTTCGTTAATAAATTTATTCACAATGCACAACTTTTTCCTTTAGAGTTTTGAGTATTTTTGATGATTTAGTGAAATTGCCAATGAATTGCTGCACTTTTAAAACTTTGATTTAACATAGACCCCAATTGAATTTTCTTGCAATTTCTACCACACTTCTGCTGAAGTAAAAATAATACACAGTTATAAACGAATTTGTTTGATAATTCTTAGAAACGTCGGAAAGAAAATTAATTTTGACAGTGGCTATTCAAACGTGAAGAACTTGAACTTGATCGGAAAACCGCAATTTTTTATGAAAACATTTATTATTCTTAAGTTAAATACTGAATTTACATTGGTTATTAATGAGAAATGATATTCCGAGCTAGGATTGGAGATAGAATGTTTAAACGTTTTGAGAAAGATTTGAAATGAGCCACTTTTTACACGAGCGGGATTATTTAGGCCTTGAACTCTCCGATATTCCGCAGATTTTCTGAGAAACGGATTATCGGAGAAAATTTTTACAGGAAAGGTGGTTTCTTTATCCTGCGGAATATCTGGGAGGCGGATTTCCACGTGAAATTACGGTATGATGGAAACTAACTTTGGGAAAGACACGTTTCCTTTTCAACAATCTAACTTTCATAACACTTCACAGGAACCACGTGTATAGAAATACAGGGTCGGGACACATTAATATGACCACCTGCTAGTATCCGGAATATCCACCTCCTTGGAAGGTAGTATCCTCAACGTGGCAGAGAGTCAATAAGTCCTCGGAAGATGGTTGCAGGTATCTGGGACCATTGCCTTCAGTGCATCCCGTAATTCCATCACCGTGCGTGGTGGAGGGTCTAGCTTGCGGACATGGCGATCGAGATGGTCCCACAAATGTTCAATGGGGTTGAGGTCTGGGGAAGATGGTGGCCATGGGAGTAGCTTGAATTCATCCTCACGCTCCTCAAACCAGTCGTGGACAATTCTGGCAGTATGGCAGGGAGCATTGTCCTGTTGAAAGGTGCCATCACCCTGAGGAAACACTATCGGCATGAAGGGCTGTACCTGATCTGCGACGATCGTCAGGTAACGAACAGCATTCAGTGTACCCTCCAGCAGTATCACTGGACTCAGACCATACCAAGAAAACATCCCCCACCAACCTGCCGTCTGTCAACGATGGTGTCGGGATGCAAGTTCTCAGATGCTTCCCAGCAAATTCTCCATCGTCCTCTGTTCACCAGAAACCGCGACTCATCAGAGAAAGCAACCCTTTGCCACTCGGCCGAAGTCCAATGGCGATAGTCCATTGAAAATTGGAGGAGTCAACATGGGTGCTCCGGAGCCCCAACCTCAAGAGGGATCGTTGCACTGTCTTGGTGCTGACACGCCTAGTGGCCCCACTGTTCATTTGGTGTGTCAGTTGCTCAACAGTGGCACGCCGATTGGTCTTGGCCAGGCATCGTAACCGACGCTCACCTCTAGGATCGATGGCCCGTGGGGCCCCACAGTTACCTCTTCGGTTGCTCGAAACTGTCTGGTTCGTCCAGTCGCAGTACACGTTCACAACGGCAGCCCTAGAGCAATTCACAAAGGTGGCCGTTTCTGAAATGCTGCCCCCCCCTTGGCCCGACAGCCAATGATCATCCCCTTTTAGAAGTCCGACAGGTCACTTACTCTGCCCATGACGGCGACAATTGCTGGTTAACGGATGCTACTACACGTCTGCTGTTGTCAGCTTTTAATGATATGCAATGATTTTTCATCTGCATACCATGGGACGTTCCAACATGTTCGAGGAGAGGTGGTCATATTAATGTGTCCCGACCCTGTATGTATATTAGTGACCATGAAATAGTATGGCACTGGTGCTACCAAAACTTTTCAAAATCGTTTATCTTCATTCCTGCCCACCCTCTGTAAGGTCTCTGTTTTTGTTGAAAAAAAAAGCAAAAAAAAAATTGTGTGTAGGTCTTATCAACCTGCCCTCATGTAAAAAGTATAAAACTAAGAAACGCCATCAAATGTCAAAAAATAGGTATCTTACGTTAACTTCACATAATTGTAACCAAAACTTTGATATAACTTTCACAAAAATATACAGTATTAAATATCAATTACAACGTTAAGTATATTAACTTACACTCTCTGCAGCATGAGTGAAAGCATTCCAATCTAATTT